>BGPR01051123.1:0-10896 GCA_013235015.1 Araneus ventricosus
AGTTCACGATTTTTTAACTTCTTTTGAATAAATTTTGAAATTTTAAATAATTTTTGACAAAATATCTTTTAAGTTACAAATATTTTTTTATTTTTATGTTTAAAGATAAATTTTATTTCTGCATTGAAAGAATTTTTCCAATTTTCGATTCATTAATTATTTTTTGGGAACTTTTACAAATTATCTATTATTAACTATCCCCATCACCACCTTCTACGAAAAGATGCACAGCACATGTTGAGAATCACTTACCTAAATGGAATAACTTATATTTAAGAATCCGCGTTCTCTATATCATTTTGAATTTTGCTATTTTCTTAAATGTTTTATTGCAAAAATAAAATCAACAAGTTTCGAGAAAGTATTAAATGCAATATTATAAAAAATAGGAAACTGATATGCATAAGATTCATGCTTTTTATTAATACATAATTTTAAATACAGTCTTGCATGTGGTTTGACTTCTAAAACTGATTTATCGATCAAAAAAATATTATTTATTTTCTGATGCATCTATCGGTATAATAGTCTTAAAAAAATTGCTGGAGATAAATTTTTATTACAAAAGTATACATACATTGAACATTCTACTCAATTTTATTATATACTTGAACTTTTCTGACATTTTTAGATCCCGTCTATCTCAGCAAGTGTGCTATAGTTTATCCATTTTCTTCAAACAATGTATGTGTGTTCCTTAATTTCTTGGATTTCGTGGCCCTGAGCTTTAATATGGATTCACTGAAGTTTAGAAATTTATTTCAGATGCCATGAAACAAAGTTTCCAGTATTTTCTTCATATAAATTAAGTTTGACTAGCAATACATTACAACTAATATACCTTTGAATTAGATGAATAATTTTCACAGGTATAGTTTGAAATCAAATAAATGTTGAATTGCAAAAATTTTAATTTTTATTATTATTCTTCTAATCTCCCTCCACGATATCAGAACCTCGATTTTCTGGTGTTAGATAAGCGTGTTTAGATAGGCCGATTGCTTGTTTTTAAATCGATTTTATTAGATGAATCGATTTTTAATAGATGGATTAATTCGTGAGAGGACAGAAAAAATACAAAATGAAATTATCTAATGACAAGAAAAGAGTTATATACAGTTTTATTGCAATCTTTTAATCTCCTATAATATTTTAAACTTATTTTTAACAATTTTTTACTATACAGAATACAAGGTAAGAATAACAAATTACACGGTTTATAAAAAATGCAAATTTGTTTGTCTGTATTTCCAATCTCGAAAAACGCATGCTATTAATATTGTTAGCGTTTTGATAATATTATCAAATTATCTTTTATTCAAATCAAATTTAAATTGAAAATTTTATTACATTTTATTGGATCTTGACTTAAGGGTATATACGACTCTTAAACCTCAAAGAAATGGGGTGGGGGGAACTGTCGAATTCGATACATTATATCTCTGAAACATTGCAATTCACAAACTCACTTTTTTTTAGAAAAATATCTGCTCTTACTCTTATAGTACACACATTTTCAAACCTTTATATTGGTATGTATTTATTTGAGAGAGTAATAAATATGGATATAATTTTTGGAGAAAAAATGATCTAGTCACCTTCCCCTCACGATTACGGATAAAATATTGGTCTATACAAATTATTTTGGGTATTTAAGTAATCCAAAGAGTCCGTTTAAGAAACTGACAAACGATTTATTAATATTTAAATTTAATTATTATTTTATATACCAATTTTTTAAAAATTCTAAAAGTAGTTAAAATTTCAACTTTTCTTATCCCCCAAATACTTCTTTGGAGAAAATATGTACAAAATTGTGGTCCAGTTTGTAGAACATAGCACAATACATATTCAGTTAAAATTTTATGTACGAATATTCAATAGTCCTTGAGATATTGCGCGCACAATATAAAAAATAAACACATTTTGAGATATAACGCTTTAAAGATATGGCCATTTGCACTGTTTACGTTGAACAGATGATACATTTAACGTCATAACTTCCTTAATTATGGGAATTTTTTAACTCGAATTGTTTTAAATTGTCCAGAATAGACTGGAGAATAATATATAGTTTTTTTCATAAAATCGAAATTTTCGAGGTTTAATAGTGGTATGACACGTTAAAGTGAAAGATTGAGACTACTGAGTAGAAAAGTTTTAATAAGGTATAATGTATTTTAGTTGATAAAATACTTCATGCATAGATAAAGCATAATAGAGCAATTGTGCTTTATTATACTTTCCATATGCACTCTTAAAACTATTTTATTCACTTTAAATTTTTAACTGACCCCCAGAAACGTTTTCATTTAGTATGAAAATGTATCATCTCTAATGTAATAGCAGTAATCCTTAGCATTCGATTGTTACATTTGTAAACTTTCTAATAAATATTCTATTCCAATGCATAGAAAAAAGGAACAAAAAGGTGCATGGAACCTCAACCGCTGAATCAAAGGATATTGTAGGAATTATGTTCAGTCAACGGAACAGTGTAATTACAGGATAATGTAAAATGTAAGAACCGTTTGCTTTCGACGGAATGGAGAAAAGCAAAATCCTTCATTCACGAAGCTTGCAAAATTCGTTTGCATAAAAAGCTCTGTCATTACAGTATTCTTAAAAATTCGAAAGAAAAGAAAGGCTCCTTCTGTTTATAATATTCCCCAGACTCATGCAGAACGGCAAATTGGCAACGACTCAATAAATTTCGAATTAAGCATTAAATATTTCAGAAAGAAAGGACGATAGTTGCTAATATTCCAATCTTATTTCTTTTGAGCAAAGGAAAAAATAGAAGCTTTTTTAAATTGTTCATCTTTCCTTGTAATATTTTAGCGTGTTTTGGTTGCATTTTTTCATTAATCTATTAATAGATTCAACTCAATTTTCTAAAATTTCCGATGGCCACTTTAGCCTTATATCTGAGTTACGGCTTCCAAGCCAAAACAGGTATTTCTAATCCGATTCCTACGTTTGAGTCTTCTGCATATCTGTTGATCCCTTGTATGGTATGAAATTTCTGAAAAATCCCATATGTGAATTTTCTCATCATATAAACAAGTTTCAAATACCTTAGGTTTGTAATCAGTGTCATTGATATTGTTTCTAAGAAGAACGTTATTCTAAGAAATTACAATGAATTCATGAAAATACATGACATACAACATTCATTCTCTATCTTTTTGTGAAAACATTTGTCAGTCTTAACCTTTTTATGGTTAAATAATATTTTTTAAAAAATAAATTGTAAAATAAATTCTTCGGTTATGCAACACGTGTTATTTCGTAAAGAAATTTTAACTTGGTGAGATGGTGAAGAAAATAACAAATTTGCTCCAAAGATATCCATATTTCACGCCGTATGAAAGATCCGAATTTTTAAAAATAGTTAACTGAGTGTGAATTAAGCCTACTTATCTTTAAAAAAATTCTTCAGTTTCAAACTTTTAGGTATCTGTCTCCGGATTACAAAACCGATTATACTGTAGTGCCACAAATAATTTCTTTTATTAACATTAAATAAAAAATATCAGAAACTTCGTCTTTGTAGATATTAATCAACCACACTTAATTATTTATACCTAGAGAATGAAAATTTGAAGAGAATATAGAAGCAAGGAGAATAACAATATAACTGAGACAAAATTAAAGATTTCATTACTCTTAAGGACGGAAAACCCTGCTTAGTTTTATGTCATTCATTCTAGTGACATGAAGATTCTGTAAATTCACATCACGTCAAGGTTTGAACAGAAACCAGATTTAAAGTCTTTCCTTTGCTTACGGGTTAAAATTATATAATTTGCCTGAAATTTTCTTAATATTGTAATTTTGATGGAAATTTTTCCTTGACAGGAAACAAAAATATCATTCATGATGAATAAGGGGAACACTGGATACTGAACAGTTCTACTCAGTTGCTTTTCTTGGAAATTCAATAAAGCATTATTTATTGATATAAGGTTTGCATTTTATTGTAAACCATACCATATTTGTAGAAGGATTTGGAGAAAGCCAATTTGTTTCATATCTTCTAAGGGAGTGATTTTGGAACGAGAAGGAACCACCAAGGGAACTACCAGAGGAGTAGATTCACCTGACAGTAAGCATTCAATGCATGAAATAAGTATTCCGTGCAATTCTAATTAATAGCTTATATTTTTATGTGAAAAAATGGTTTATTTATTATAAAAGCATATTGTAGTATTTTGAGGAAAGATTTATTCCTTTTCTTGCAATTTCTGGGATAATTCAGGTCACAGAGGAACTATGGTTTTCTCTGCGGAAAATGATCCCAATTCTGAATTTTCAGAATCGCAACGGGGATTGATCTTTCAGAAAGTTCTCTGCCGGATTCTTGTTCTTTTAATATTTATTTTTCGTATATTTTGTATATTTTACCGTTTTTTTGTCTAATGATAGGATTTGTATTCTGTTAGTTAATTTTGTATTATTGTCACTGTATTCCTGGAAGCTGCTTGGTATGGACGTACCAGATGCAATGTTTATATTTTATTTTTTTGGTTATTCTTGTTCTTTTAGCTTCAGCTATTTTTCCGATTCTAGTATATATATTTATGTGAATAACGTACTTAAATTTTCTTATAATCAGAAAAATTGTTTATTGAAAAATATTTCGAAGAATGTCTAATAGACATTCTTCGAAATTCCAGATTTATGGATTCCAGATTTCCAGAATTACGCATAGACATTGTATATGCGTAATTCTGGAAATAATGTCTTTTCGCTAACAGAATAGTAGAACACTTTAGAAGTGCTGCGCAAAATCAAGCATGAACTTTTAATAATAAATTAATAATAATCATTTAATAGATTATGTTCTATTCATTAAATTTCAGAGGTTAACTATTTGTTGCAGGGGGTTTTAAAATGCAATCGCAAAGGCTTTTACTTAGTTGTAATAAATCACCCAAACGAAATACTTTCTCATTCTGAAAGTCAAATTCTTAGAGATTCCTTTTATTTATTTCAAATCTTGCAGTGATTAGATGTGTACTCTTTTTCCTCTATCTCAAGATAGATCTGCTTTTGATCATGTGATAAGATGTGATTAGATGTGTATTCTTTTTCCTCTATCTCAAGATAGATCCGCTTTTGATCACGTGATAAGATGTGATTAGATGTGCACTCTTTTTCCTCTATCTCAAGATAGATCTGCTTTTGATCATATGATAAGATGTGATTAGATGTGTACTCTTTTTCCTCTATTTCAAGATAGATCTGCTTTTGATCATCGTTGCGAGCATTAGAAGAAAAGAAAGAAGAAAAAGGATGAAGAATCATGTCCAAGATTTTCTTCTCCAATGCAAAGATGATAGCTGTTAATATTTTAATATATGCTATATAAACAATTTCAAATGTATTTGGATCATATAAATAAATAACAAATTAATGAAAATATACTTTCTAAAGTGAATAATGAGCTTTAAAACTCAGTATATTTTAGCCGGATTTCTTTATAGAATAATTAGAAATTGTTTTTCAATTTTTATATATTCACAAAATATAAAATGAATTTCAATATTTTTTTATCTGAACCAAAAAAGCTGTCAAAAGGCTTTCCAAACTCTCCTTGCTCACAATTATATGCAAAAAACCATGAAAGAATGGAACATCAATTTTTCATTGTGTAAATTTAATTCTATTAATTCCGATATTTCTATTTTTGAATATGATCTACCCAAGGACTAAAGGAACCCAGAGAAAAGTTTCCTTTTATTGAAAATTCTATTGAATTTTTGTATTCTATTAAATACATATACCTAACTGCATATATATTACTTTTTTAATCTGAAATAGAACAAGTAAACATTTCATTTAATTCCCAGTACCCAGTGGTTTTGTACCCAGTGGAGCGTAATAGTGCAAAAAAGAATCGAGCAAATACAAAAGTACCAAAAATAGCTCGATTTGAGAATTGTGTGTGTATGTATGTGCACTGAATTCACAATAAACATAAACACTCTGCATTCCTGGCGTAGAACTGCGCAAACATAATTTGCATTCTCAAACCAAATCCACAAGGGTTTCTGTCCTTACAGAAAGAAGAATTCTTTTATTTTCGGAAGTTTGAAACTTAAGATGCGTAAAATAATATAAATTTATTCGGCAGTGAGCATATAAAAAGTGGTTATTTTCGATATTACAGTTCCACATAAGCGCAAAATTGATAGGAGTCCCATTTTATTTTGTTTCGATTTGTATAAAATTTAAATAATGGATACTTGTAAACGGTCCCTGAGATTGACAACTGCAAATGAAATCCAGGTTTATAAATATCCTTCGCCTCAGATTTTCTGCTCAGTTTTATTCTAATATTACGGTATGCTATGAGCAGCCATGCGATATCACCAAAATATCTGTGAAAGGAATGATGCTTTCAAAATGTTTGCGCGTCATTCCAGATTAAAAAAAGATGTTTATTAATATACCACACTAGTTTGCAAGGTGATATCCATATTTACTTGAAAGAATTTAAAAATTCATCTTCTGTTGTTTCATGTCCCCCTGGCCCAAGATTAGACCAGGTCCATGACACCATGTCGCTCTAACAATTCCACAAGTCCTTTGCCCTCCCCACTCCACAGCTGCCTCGCAGAGGCGCCAATGCAGTCAATGATATGGGCAGGAGAAGCAGGACAGGAACAAGGGCAAGAAGAAAAGGTCTTTTCCTTATCGATGAATTTTAAGCTTTTAATGTGTCCACTACGCAACCTGGCCAATGCTGTCTGAGCGGATCTTGTGCCTACGGACTGTAATTCATCTTCTTCCTTCAGTAACAAGTTGTTGATATTAGTACTGTCATTATTCAAGCAGTTTTGTCAAAATTAATAATTCTACTGATCCTAATTTCCTATTTAGAACACTGTTTATAGCTCATTTGCTAAATTTATTTCTATGACATATCTGCTTATGTATGACCGTTATTGATTACGAATAATATAAAGGATGGACAAAAGTTATTGAACAAATTACAAAAATTAAGAAACAAAACTAATTATGTTACAATTGCCGTTTATTTTTAAATGAGAGAGCAAATAAAAAAGTTTTTTTCAGATAGGTGGCGTACATTACGGCCTTCAAAATTTGCTACAGCGAGAGATTTCTATACGCAATGGCGACAGATCAGTAGAAGCCCATGCGAGTTTTCTGGTTTCCTTCCTCAGTTTTTCTTTAAAATCTCGAAAACTGTTCAGTTTTAGACTATCAAATGATTTAACAAATTAAACAGCATACATTCCTTACAAATAACTGCTTTTATTTTTCTTCTATCAATAATAGTTTCAAAGATAATGACTCTCAAAAATGATGGATGTCCTATAATTTAAGACCACTGTAACGGCGCGTTACCTATTTGCAAAAAAAAACCTTTTTAAAATGAGCTCTCATTTAAAAAAAAACCGCAGTTGTAACATTATTAGTTTTTTTATTAATTTTTGAAATGTGTAAAATAATTAATGACCGCCTTGTATATGGAAACCAGATTTCGTATAAAATTTACATTTTGAATGTTTGTAAATGGCTGCTAAGTTTAGTAGCCTCTGTTCAAATCACAATTTTTAAAGCTATCTGTCATCAGAATTTCTGCTTAGATATCTATATATTTAAAATAGGTTGGTAAAACTTTCAGACAGTTCGCCAGCCGCAACCGCCCGACAGAACTAACCCTTGACAATTCGAAAATTTTCATTCATAGCTATGATGTCTAGATATGTCACAAAAAAAGTCTCTATTACTCCCTACATTTTGAACGAATTTGAAAAACTTGTTTCTCCATCTTACATTGTTCTCTATGGGAAAATCTTTTTTAGATTCATACAGCCACAACCTGTGGTTTCGACAATTTGTATTTCATATGGAAGGTTAACGTTTAGATATGTCATCAAAGGTCTTCTGCAGCCACCACCCGTAATTCATTTCAATTTGATTTAACTTTAATAGAAGACGATTTTCTTTAGACCTATATATGAATAATATTATCTTTGTTTTAGTAAATATTTAATTTAAAATTAATAGCAAACGATTTTGTGTTCTTTCTAAATTTATTTTTATTAGATTGGCAACAAGAAATTTAGTTGCTGTTAAAAACTTTTACGGACGGTAGCGTTGTTAAATGAGAAAGTGAAGTTTTTTATGGAATAAACATTTTAATTTTGCGATGACTTTTTGTTTTCATCAATAATCCTAAAATTTAAATCATAATGGCGTGTCAAAAATATTGTAAAATACTTATTGCAGGTGATTGAAATTGTTTATTTAGGGCGATATTTTTCTGTATTTATGAATATGCAGACTTTCATGCCGAAATTCGTTAGAAAGTTGTACAAATCATTACAACTTGATGAGGTTTATTGAAATCTTTTACAATTTTAAAGGAATAGTTATATTGAATTGTATAGTGCTTAGAATTTTCTGAATACCCATAAACACATCTAATATTCGTAACGAATAAAAAAAATATATATGTAGAATTATTAAAATATTTTAAGAAAAGAAATTAATTAGATAAAAAATCGTTTCGCCATAAAATAAATATATTTAAAAATATCGTTTGGCCGTAAAATTGTAATATGCAACTTGTTAATAATCTTGTAAATAATATAATTAAAGTAATAAAATGTTTGTTATTTATAGTGCCTAATTAGCTGGAATTTAAGTTATGCACGTAATTGATAAGTGTTCATGGGTATGCAGCAAATTCTAACCGCGATACAATTCAATATAACTATTTAAAGATATAAGTTTAAAAAATATCAATTTGTGTACAACCCCTCATCTTTTAGCTTCTCTTCGACAGGAGCTAAAATTCTGCTCGTTGTAATGCCGATATCTTTCTGAATACTAATGATATTGAACTGAATTTTTTTATATAAGTTGTCCTATATATCTGGCTTTAAAGTTGCGAAAGAAAAATTACACTATGTTTCGCGCATGCGCAGTAAAACACTATTTACTAAAATTGCTCATAATTCCTGTAATATTCAACAATTCTTTTCCCATTTTTACACAAATGCTTCACTAAAATATTGTCATCTTTTCTGTAAGTTTCGTATAATATAACAGAAAACTCTGCATGTTATAAGCAAAAAACAGGTGGGGAAATTTGAGAATTTTAAGAAAACCTTTATATCTTCCCAAATATTTGTGCTGAGTTTACAAAAATTCCTGTAAATATTATGCACATTAAACATTACCATTTCTGAAACTTTCATCTTGTTATCAGTATTCTGTGAAGCGGGGTGAGCCAAAAACGTTTTTGTCTTCATCAGTTTGTAGACGGCCCCCTAATTGCCCTCAGGACCGAATCTTCAATGTAAAATGTGAGTTATTGTCTATTCTTTACATGTCCGAAGTTTAAAGGCAGTCGGTTAAACCATTCCGGAGAAATTCTAAAAAATGTGAAATCTGCAAGTGTCCGGATACTTTTGGGCATATAGTGTATTCGAGTATTGTGATGTGTTTTCTGTCTCATAGCTTTGTTATTAAAAAAAATGACAGAGAAATGAATGCAGACAATTTTTGTTTCTCATTTCAATTATAGTATTCAAGTTTTATTTATCACCACTCTTCTTACCCCAAAAATGTATCAAAGTTTATAGAGCTTAAGCACAATTAACTACAAAAAGTAGAATAAATTTAAAAATAAATTTAACTTAAACTTTAGACAGAGAAATCAAAATTTAAACCATAAAATTTAGACATTAAAAATAATACAATGTTTAAGTAGAGCGCAATTGCAGCTGCATACAGAAAAACAAAAAAACACTGTATCAAAATCGTTCAAAGAAAGCAAACAACTAAGAAATACTCTCAGATAATAGAATGAAACAAACAAGGAATCCATTCTAGTCCATTTTATCAAGGGCTAAGGACTATATTCGAAATGGATTCAAAATATTTGGGAAATTTTTCTGTAAGAAGCTTGCATTATGCCAAATATAGCTTCTCTTAGCCCGAATTGTCCCAACAAAAGACAAAGAAGATCAGTACCATCTAAAGAGCATTATTGTAAAAGAAAAAAGAAAATCAAACACAAACATAAAAACGCAAATGGGATTGATTTAAAAATATCATTAGCCTTCGGGCTGAATAAAAGCCTTCATAAAAACAAACTTACCCTATGCTTAGAAGAGAGAGAAAATGTCCTCATGCCATCACAAACCAACGATAATTTCGCGCCCAAACAAGCAATCATTCCCCTTTTTTTAAAGGAAAACTAGATCCATGGAGTCATCTGTATTAAAAAGAAGAAATAAAAGGAGGATAAAACAGGAAGGATAGGGAATCAAATCATTTAGAGAAATTATTAAAAAAAAGCCATCAATTTCCATCTAGGCCTAATGAAAATTGAATGCTTTTCATTTTTCAGATTCTATATTCCAGACTGCTTTCAAATATAAGATCTTTAATGCCGTGAATATTAAAAGGGAAATGGTTATTATTGATATTCTTTAAAAAAACATTAGAAGCCATTAGAAAATCATTTCTATTATTGCATTTTTTAAAAATCCTTTTTAGCTTAAAAAAATTACGTTTCTGAAAACCCTAGACTGTATATTGGAATGATAACCAGAAAGATTTTTACACTTGAAATTAAATTCAGCTCTTTTACCAAACAGACCAATCAAAGCTTATAATTATTTAAATGAATTAATAATTCCTTTTGCATTCAAGGATATATTATATTTTTATTCAAAATATTTAATATGAATTTTTAACGCCATTAACAGAATATATTTGCATTTTATCTATCAAAATTATTTGAACGGTTTCTTAAATTTATGCTGCACAAAAATTTATAAATGCAACACTGCGAATTTTCCCTTCTTTAATTACTTTTGAATGATTTATTTATTAAATTATGAAATT
>BGPR01051124.1:0-10896 GCA_013235015.1 Araneus ventricosus
ATCATTACAATCAATTGAACCATTAATAACTTTGTAAAAGAAAAGAAAGCAAGAAACATCTCGTCTGGAGGATAAACTAGGCATATTAAAAATATTACGTAGGAGTGAAGAAGATATATCATGCAACTAATATCCTTCCTATATACGGATCTACAACACATTATCCATTTTCAATTGGGCGGTGCACATGCTATGTCAAAAATTTTTACTTAAAGACATTTCTTCTGCAATCTGGTTAATCAAGATACCGTACCATTATTTAGTTATAGTTGCAATCGGTTTCGGAACTTATCCATCTATATTCTAATCAACTTGTGAATAGTTTTACTCCTTTTTCCTCTACTATTCTCCCTTGTGCAACTGCTGCATTTATGGCTAATGATGGGAGACAACTAATAAATAAATTTTTTCATAGATGCTAAGAACGGAAAAAGGTCATTTAACATTTTCTATCAAAACGGTTCGAGAAGTACAAGATCGTGCATTTCAGCCCTGACTAGATCACAGAATCGAGTATGGCAGGAATGATGCATTAATTAATTCTTTAGTCCTCAAACATGTCCACAAAGTTTGGCATAGAAATAAAGAATGTGTATTCCTGACTTAAATGTCGCCTCAGTTATCTGACCAAAATTCGGTTAACGTAGTCTGTCACGAATCTTCCATAGAGTAGCTTCAAATCTAAAAGTTAATCGCAGGAGTCAAATGAATAAATTTATCTAGTGATTTTAAATTTATGAAACTTCAAATATTTTGTGAGGATGTTCTATGAATGTTCACGCAGATTCAACTACCGCTTCTTATTTAAATCCCGTGGTCAAAAGTGGCTCATGCTCCATGACACTCCAGTAAATGGTACCGGTTCTCTGTTGCACCAAGAAGCTCCAAGAAATGAGAAGCATGTATCAACTAGTTTAGATTATGTCGAATAACGTTTTATTTTAAAGCCACTCGAGAGCTATCTGCATACTATTGCGAAAATCGTCCTGTGGGTGTAAGGTAAAATCAGCCCAACGAGGAGGGTAACGGAGAAAGCCGATGTATTCACGAATATTCCAGAAAAACATGGAACACAGGTAAGAAGAAAAACAGCACTTGTACAAATTAGCAACAGCACTTTCAGTAGCGCTCGGCGTCTATCAGATTACCAGCTCGCCTTGCGGACAAAACCCCAAACAGACTCAAAGACGTTCAAACACACTCACTCGCCTCAGCAGCTCCGGTTATATCTTCCAACAGGATGTGTCGTCACATAGAACCATCTAGTGCATTCTCTATATCTCCGTTCCTAATAGAAACAGGACAATGATTTGATCATTTCCGAGATCCTTCATCTTGCCGTTAAAGTCGCCAGGGTGCAAGGGTACTGACAACGCATTCCCTGAAAAACTTCTGTAGAACACTCCCGCCTGTTTTGAATTCTTTATCAGCCTCTACTGCCATCTGGTGAATACCTTTCTTTAAAAGTGCCTGTAGTTATTGTTTTCAAATGCAAAACATTTTTTACAACAATTTTACTCCTTTAATCATATCAAAGTGCAGTTTCTCAACCTCTTTTAGAATTACAAGCAAAACAGAAGGACAAATCTTGCGAAATATCAAACATTTATTGGTGTTTTTCCAGAGCATTTTATTCTCACACTCGGGTAAAGTCACAGACCGAGTTTCTTATATGTGGATTCTAAGCCTTCTGAGACACTTTAGTAAACAAACAGATTGCAGGAGATGATATTTTAAAGTAATTCGTAAAATATGTATCCCCTATGACTTCTCTCGCTGCAGATATAGCACTGATGTAGGGTTGTGCAATGCACCTGGGAAAGTCCATTTTTGTTGACACCGCCTCATTTCCGTGCATCTCTATTATTCCACAATGCAGTAAATAATTTTTTTCAGCGAGTAGAAAAAATATTTTCTTCAAGATGACAATCTATAAAGACGAGATGTGAAATGTTCATACCAGCATCTATATTCTGTGCTTCAACTTTATGTCAAACGGATATCTGCTATGTATTGTGAGCAAATATTAACTTTCTATGAAAGATTCAGATATTCATATTTATATATTCCAGGCTCATTTGATTCCATGTCTGTCGAATACAGATGTCTGGGGCGTCTGTCGAAGAGCATCAGGAGATTTCAAATATTTAGATTATTTCCCCTTTTTATATTTTTCCAAAATGTTTGAAATTGATCTCATCCATATCTGATAGTGAATATAATAAGCTAAAAATCACCAGAAAATATTTCTTTTGCTACATCACACGTTTTTTTATTTTTTATACATAGGTCAGTCAAAAATAAATGATTGTACACACTAGAGAAATAAGTAGTTAGATATATAGTAATAAGTAAGTAGAATAATAAGTAGTAGAATAATAGAAATAAGTAGTTGAATATACAGTAACAAGTAAGTCGAATAATAAGTAGAAGAATTATGAAATAATTAGTTGAATATATAGTAATAAGTAAGTAGAATAATAAACAGTAGAATTATGAAATAAGTAGTTTAATATACAGTAATAAGTAGGCAGAAAAATAGAAATAAACAGATGATAATAGAAAGCACTAGAAAAATGAAATATTGTAGGTAGAAACATCGTCTCACCTATACCTAATTTTTAATGATCAGTGTTGACGATAAGTCACCATGGATGGCCTGTACCACACCAATATGCAGTGATCGAATACCTTTGGATAGGTAATGCGCAAAGGATTTTAGATGCGCCCAAAAAAGATAATAATTGACGGACCAATATAATTTATTACAAAACTCATTATGTACGCAAAAAATATTATTTAAAAAATTTTTAATTCTAATGTGAGCAGTAAAGCTGTGACTGCATTTCCAAAAGTTTCTCATGAGATTATGAGGAATTTTAGAAATGGAGTCACATCTCAATGCAGTTCGAACTGGGATATACTAATTATACTACTATTATACTACGAGGATAAATCACTAAATAGGTTACAAAAGCCAATAAGAAATGGGAAACAAAGATATTTACTTGGAAAGCAAGATATTTCTCAACATAGTCTCCATTCACATTAATACATTTATCGCATCTCTTTATCAGGATGATACCTGCTTCATAAAATCTCAGTGACTTATCGTCCTCAAGTCCAGTGTCTGCATCACTCGTGAGAAAGCAATTTAATCGGATCATTTGGGGGGATAGATCTTGAAGCTAACTACACTGAAGAGCAAAAAAAACTGGTACACCTGCCTAATATCGTGCAGTCATCAAGGGTACACGAGTGGGCCTTCGGATCCGAAGCCCATATCGATGATGCTTCGCTGAATGGTTCGCACGATGACATTGTTGATGGCCCAGCGTTGAAATCTGCAGCAATTTGTAGAAGTGTTGCACGTCTGTCACGTTTAATGATTCTCGTCAGTCGTCGTTGGTCCCGTTCGTGCATGATCTTTTTCCGGCCGCAGCGATGTCGTAGATTTGATATCCAAATTTCATCGCTGCCTCGGAGATGCTATGTCCCATCTCTCGTGCGCCGACTATAACACCACTTTCAAACTCCCCTAAATCTTGATAGCCTGCCATTGTAGCAGCAGTAACCGATCTAACAACTGTGCCAGACACTTGTTGTTTTATATAGGCGTTTCCGACCGCAGCGCCGTACTCTGATTTGTTCCATATCTCTTTATTTGCATACGCATGCCTGTACCAGTTGTTTTGGCTCTTCAGGGTATAAGGCGAATTTTGAAGAAGTTGCCACTGAAACTCGTAGATTTTCTATTCGGTTAATCGAGTAGTATGAGACCTGGCATCTTCGTGATGGAACAGAATTCTTCGAGTCAATAGACCTGGCGTTTCTTCGAATTGCATCCCGAAGTTCCGATACAATGTTACAGTAGGCCTCTTGACGGAATAAGCAATTCTCACTGTAAATAGAAAGCATTTCCTTGGGAATATCCTTTTCTGGAAGGCCTTTCGTCCATAATACAAGCACAATACTTCGCTATTCTTCTAGAGTACACTCCTCGAGCACCGTCGCCATTTTCAAATGCGCTGCGTGTGTGCACAACTGTTATCTCACAAATACGAAATGAACTTTATGCAGTTAAATTGTTCTGACATATTTCTTATTGATATTTATCGAAAAAATTTACTACTAATTCCCGAACTCTTACATCAGTTTGTAACCTACTTACTGATTTACGCTCGTATCATTTTAAAACACGTGATGGGTCCTAGTTTGCCTATCACATCTGGGAAACTTTTGAATGGGAGCCTTTTGAATTTCCGCGTCGAAAGAAGCCACGATTTGCTGGGCTACGCAACAGATTGACGGCGACATTCTTTTGGAATGACTTGCGAGTGATTTTCAAAGAGGAACGACCAATATCAAGAGGAAATTCGTTCGTGAACAAACTGTAGCTTATTTTCCGAACAAAGAACCGAGAGTTGCAGGCAAGAGACATATAATTGCATCACATTAACATTGCACACCTGACGGTTCAGAAGACTGGTGAACTGGGATGGTTGTTGGTGCCACAACTGCCATACAGAAGAACAGAACGCCGTCCCTTACCCCCGTTCCCGTGACCAGACCGGTCACTGAACGGTTTGATGGGCAAGACACGGGAATTTTATTTAAGAAAAACAAAATAAACAAAAAGAAGGGAATATATACACTAGGTACAGCACGGGCATTTTCACTTTTACACTATTAGTTCGTAATAGTCTTCTTTTCTTTAGATGTTGAAATACCTTTCTTTTATTTGAAGGGGAATGTCCGGTGATTGAGCTACTTAGTTCAGCTCGCTGGGAAGTTGAAGGCTGGGGAGGCCGGAAAAGATCTCTGTTGTCGCTAATGAATTTGATAATCCCACGAATTTTCTGCCTGGAGACGAGGTTATAGGCGACCCTTTTCAGCTATTCTTGTTCGAAGTTTGGCGCTGGCTTCCTCATATGCCAAGACACTGTTTAAATACACTCCGTGGCATAGTGAAGTGCCGTGCCGATTCCACCACAACTGCAGTAATCGCTGTCAGACAAGTGAAACCTTTTGAGGTAGACAGGGAAAGGTCCATGTTGAGAGAAGAAGATAACACCGTCTCTAATCCAGTTAGTGGGACGGAGACTAACGGAGGGCATGATGTTATAGATTTTCCTGCCTGTATCGCCATTCTTCCATGAGGTTTACCACTCTAACACCATACAGTACGACCTGCCGTCATCGGATTTCTATACAGGGTGTGTCAGCACAGCGGTCACAAACTTTCAGGACAGACAGAGTAAACCTAAACGATGGGAAACACACAGCAATGCATGTTCGGAAACGCTTTCCGGCGCTGTAGTGATGACACAAAACACAAGAAAGACAGGACACGAATAAGAGGAGAAAACATGTTTATTAAACAGCAAAAAACTAAGAAAAAGAACATTAAAGAGACAACGGTCGTCATCAAAGTAGGTGTTCGAGATTACATCCCCGGGCCGTGATGCAGGCCTCACATCTCCAGCGCGGCAGCAAAAACCACGTGTGCGCATGCACCGTCAGCTGATGCTTCGGTTTACTAGCGACATCTATCGCGTACACAGCCAAAGACTTCCCAGCATTTTTGCTGTACTAAGAATAATAAATATGTTTTCTCCTCTTATACGTGTCCTGTCTTTCGTGTGTTTTGTGTCGCCACTGCCGCGCCAGGAAAGCGTTTCCGACCATGCATTGCTATGTGATTTCCCATCGTCTAGGTGTACTCTACCTGTCCTGAAAGTTTGTGACCGCTGTACTGAGACACCCTGTATATTTGGATGACTGAAAGCTTAAATGCTTGGGAAACAATTTCAAGAAGGAGACAAGCTCACTACAAGCGTAACCAGCGGGAGTGTTCTCCCCTAAACTTACTCGTATACTTCCCCAAAACGATGCTGTTTCTCCTTCCCCCGCGTGGCTAAAAAAATTCGAACCTACTGTTATCCAGAATCCAATGACCTTCAGAAGGTTTTTCATTATAGTGATTGAAAAATATCTAGGTAAAGAATCAAATTCAAAGTGAAGCCTGCCGATTAAAACGCATATCTATCGCACACTGCTAGGTTTCACTCTTGCCATCTCAAGGACAAACTGACGTAATTCGCTCCTTTCGCCTGCACAGATGATTGCTTCTATTACGCATGCGCGTGGAGATAACGGATTGGTTTCAATAGTAAATTATACAGACCGACAGACAGTCAACCCTTTGACGGATTTCGCCCAAACTTTTATACGGACCTACATTCATGACGATAAAACTGTGTACCAAATTTTATCCATCTAGCTATTCAAGTTTTTGAGTACAGTGTACAGGTGTACAGGTGTAATGACCAACCTCAAGAACTTTATGAAGTGCATTCGGTATTTAGACACAAAGATACCTGAGAGCCGTGAACAAATGGGCTGGATCATATATGCTAATGCTTCTTCTTACAAAATTTCATTCCTTTGGTGCGTACCATTACCGAACTACAGTCCCTGCGTTACATTTTGAACGGCATTTGTATTTTTTAAAAACTCTTGCAACATAGCAAATGTAGTATAGGATACTACAACAAGTCAACGCTATAAAATGTTTTTAAAACATTTTACAATCATTTGTTCTTTGCTGTAAACATAAATACGACGGATTTTTTTTTTCTTTTTTCACTTTTCTAATCAAACTCTATTTTAAGAGTTAAATATTGCTTAAATATACGACCAGAAATTAGTGTAATTTTAAGCATTTTTAATTCCTAAAAATCTCAAGATAAATAGCTTAATATAAAAAATTATACACATAAGAAAACGAAAGAAAGGGCCCCTAGTCTTTTCATTTCCTTTTATTCTTTCGTGTAGGTATTTTTAAAAGTTTATCATTGAATTTATAATCTAGGTATAAAATGAAACATCCACTAGCCAAATGGACATACCAACTCCATAGAGATCAGAAACCGTAAAAAGAGAACCAACGCTCAGAATATATATTTATCTTAAGCACTCACTAGATGCAATAATTGACGAATTCCCGCATAAAAAAAGATTTTTAAAAATGTATTTATATTCTATTTTTCATCCTGGATTTTCATAGCAAAGCCTTTTTTCTATAGTAAGGATTCGAAACATTGAATATGATAAATTCAATGTTTCAAAAAATTTTCATATTTTTCTGTAATATAGAACTAAACAATTTCTAAAAGAATAACAGTATAGGCTGACTTCTGCGTCGTATTATACAGAAAACTCAGTACTATAATAGTCTTAATAAACCATATTCAGTAGAGTATTGACTTTGAGTACTCTGTGAAAAGAAACTGAAAGTCGTCTTGAAAGTCTAGTTCCTTACGGCAAAACGAGAGTTAATAATAAGCACTTCAAGTTAGTAATAAGCATTACCTTTGTGTCTGATTCGTAATTGTTACTTTCCGTCGTTTTTTAATAAAAATTTTCAAAAAAATATATGTTCGTATTATCCGAAATCTCGGATTCCTGGAGTTTGGATTTCCGAGGTTCCACTGTATAAAGAACTGTCTTTAGGAAAAAAATTTACAAAAAAATCTCAAATCTTTTGTTAGTGTTTCCCTCACCAGATGGAGATACGTGCACGCATCTATTTGCCTTGTTTACATTGTAACACACGTTTGTTAAAGCGCGTCACTCCTTTGTATTCAAATATGTTATAAGAGGTAAGATTTTAATCCCTACTTTTCACACTTTGTTCTGGAGATTGCCTTCAATTTCTTCTTTGTGGGTAAATGTTTTTCTTTCCAATACATTCCGGCATAGGTTCAGGCCAAAAGAGGATATTAAATTCATACCGTAAAGTCTTTTTCCTCTACAGAAAACCAATTCCACTTTTGAATCTACATGAATGTCTGGCCTCTGATGAAGTCATTCACCAGATTCTTACTTCTTGTCGTTGTCTACTATTATTTTTTACACTTCCACCTTTTTATTCCCCTTTTATTAATATTTGCATTATTTTATACTTAGCAATTTTTTCCTGGTGCACTTGCGCACACTAATTAAATTGCTTCTATCATTCTTTGTCTTTTTAGATATTCTTACCTTTTTGTCTCTTTAGATATTCAATTCCACTGTGTAACAATTTTAAAAAGAAATCTGAAGATTTTTAATACGCAGAATATAAAGACTCTTCATGTACAGACTTTAGAAGAAACTTTTTCTTTGATTAAGGAAGAAGAATAAGGAAACGCGCTCTCGATGCACAAAATGAAACGCCTCTCATGTTGTCAAGATTCCGGCTTTTCACTTCCAGAGCCCTCATTTCTCTCGAATCTCTCTTCTGATACTCTTGAAGTTTTCCCATTTCTCGCTTCAATCACTCTCGCAGTTTCCTCTATAGCTGTTCTCTCGGCTCAGAGCTGCGATGGAAATTTTGCATCCGAGTCTCCGAACAGCGAATATCCAAAAGAAAAATGTTTCATTTTGCTAGAAATTTATAAATAACTGAGTACTGTGGGGAAATTTGTCTGCTATATAGTTTCTAATAATGGAAACTAAGATTAAAGAAGATAATGTCATATGAAATTGAATATTTAATCAAAGATCTATTCGAATAATCAAGAAATAAAGAAAACGTGCGCAGACACGAGACCCAGGTAGCATAACATTTTGTCTGATATTCTACAATATTGTTCGACATTATATAATATTATATGATATTGCACAATATCATACAATATTGCGAATGCTGTTCAATATCGTACAATATTATACAATATCCTTGTGCTACTGGGGGAGGCCAGTTTCAGAAAATGTGTTTCACAAAAACCGCGTCTTTTCACATCAACTCTGATTTAATTTGCTGTCTTAAATTGATTCATTCATTAGAGTCAATTCAGGTGACGTCACACTCACATGACAAACAAAACAAAACACGCTCAGCTGTTAAGTATAGTATCCAAAAAGATTATAACACATATCTGCGGCTCACGGAAAAAAATCTAATTTCGAATCCTAAAAAATTTTGGTCTTATTTTAATAATACAAAGCACAATTCACCTAACAGTTTATACTATAATAACGTGTGTTACGAGAATGATGGTGATATTGCAAATGCTTTTGCTGACTATTTTAAATCTGTATTCAAACCTAGCACAAACTATGATATAAAGAATGAGTTCAAGAGCAACTGTGTCGGTGATTTGGTTAAAATCGACAGCGTTACTTATGATGATGTGGTTTTGGCAATTAGGGAATTAAAATCTTCTCTAACTGTTGGTGTGGATAACATTCCTTCTTTTATTATTATGGGTTGTGCAGAGTTTTTCATTTATCCCCTTCTTATTTTGTTTAACCTCTCGTTGAGATCAAACGTATTTCCTTATGTCTGGAAGCAAACAAGAATTATTCCTGTTTTCAAAAAAGGAGATGCACAAGATTGTAAAAATTATCGACCCATTGCTATTTTAAGTCCCATGTCTAAGATTTTTGAAAGTATAATACATAAAAGACTTTTCCACCAAGTTAAGAACTTAATTTCTCCATCTCAACACGGTTTTATTCCTGAACGTCAAACTGCCACTAACTTATTTTGCTTGACAAATAAGATTATTTCTTCATTTCAAATTGGCTCACAACTTGATGTTATTTACACCGACTTTTCGAAGGCCTTTGACTCTATCGATTTTGGCATTCTTTTAAATAAGTTGCATGGTCTTGGTTTCCATGTTTACCTGACGGATTGGCTTCATTCTTATTTATGTAATAGGTCACTCTACGTTTATTTTAATAATGCTGTTTCACGTGAGTTCTCGGGTACTTCCGGTGTCCCACAGGGCTCTAATCTTGTACCTCTGCTTTTTATTTTATTTATTAATGACCTTACTAGTGTTTTTAAGTACTCTGAGTGTCTTTTATTTGCTGACGACTTGAAATTGTTTAGTTCAATGAATTCCAATCTAGATGCTGTCCTTTCTGCAGAGTGACCTTAATTGTCTTTTTAAGTGGTGCAGTCAACAAGTTACATCTGAACATTGAAAAATGTAGTATTCTTAGTTATACTAGAAAATCTCAGCCCTTGAATCATGTTTATAAAATTAATGATCTTGTTTTATCACGCTCTGATTCAGTCACGGATCTAGGTATCATCTTTGACACTAAACTTGATCTTTCCCAACAAATTAATTCCATGGTCTCTAAGGCATATCGAAGACTTGGAATTCTTAAACGCAAAACTAAGGAATTTTCGAGTGAAATTGTCCTGAAAGTTTTATACTACGCTCATGTACGATCCAGTCTGGAATATTGTAGTATCATTTGGGATCCCATTTATCGTAATAAAATTGAAATTATTGAACGAATTCAGAACAACTTCTTACGATATTTGCTTTACAAGAAAAATGGAATTTACTTACAAGATGTATCTTCTTCCTGTCTACGTGATATGTTTAATATACCTAGTTTGTGTTCCAGACGATGTTTCTTGTGTTCTTTTCTTCTACAAGGTAATAAATGGTTCGATCGATTATACTGATATACTGAACTCTATAAATTTCGCTGTGCCTGCCAGATCTTTGAGGAACAAGGGTTCGTTTCCTAATGTGTATTCTAGATTTAAGTATATTGACAGGTTCTCGTTGTATAAATTTTATAAGACTTTTAACAAGATCTCTGGTGAACTGGACATTTATCATATGTCTCCTACTGTTTTTAAATCGAATTGTTTTCAACTTTTATATACATGACCTGATTTCTTTTTCTTTTCTTACACTTGACTATACATATTAAGATTTTTATACTTTGATCTAGTGTTTGTGTGTGTTTGAATTTTTGACCCTTGCTTTTTTTTTATTTGGTGTTCTACCTTTTTAAAAAAAAATATTGTGTGATTTTTTTTCCATAATTTTATTTTGACGGTGTGCGGCATGGACTTTTGGGGCCTCGGTGTGTTTT
>BGPR01051125.1:0-10896 GCA_013235015.1 Araneus ventricosus
ATTTAGAGTGTGGAGTAGTTAAATTAAATGGGTGAGAAGCGTTGCTTTTTTTTATTACGAAATATTTTCAAACAGCTGTTTGTTTCGTCATGAACTGGTAAAGTTTTGTGAAAATGAATAATTTATAATGACTACGATGAGTTAAAAAGATGCAATTTCTCAAACCTTCGGTTCAAGCAAATAAGCAGTTCATGATGATGTAACAAATACTCATTTTTGAATACATTCGATTATACTAAATTATATTAAATTTTCTTTCCATCAAATGAACTATTCTGATAACAAACTTTAAAACGATATATCTTATTTAAAAAAATATTATATTATTTGAATATAAATTTATATAAGACTAATTTTATTATTTTTTTACATTTCAGACTTCTATGGGATGGAGACTAATAACTGAAGACGCCTTCTTCAAGCTGCCCGCAGGTCAAGCGGTTCTTCTTCAAGATATAGCTCGAAAAATGAAGGCTACGATTTTGTGAAAAGAACATTCGGTTTCGATTTTACAGAAATATTGTTGGATCACTCTCTGGAACGCACATTATTCTTCATTTTCATTCGTTGAATTCTTCATTGTTATCAATTAAATTGCCCATTCAAATAAAATTATTTAATTCATAAAACGTGACTGCTAATCTCTATTTTTACACTTACAGAGTAAAAGTCCGACAATAAACAATTTTAATTATATTCCTTTTATCGAAAAAAAACTAACCACCTTACATTACATGTTATTGGAAAATTCAAACATCCTCTTAATCACTTGAGGCGAATCTAATTATCACATTTTTAAACTCAAACTAAAATGAAATAACTTTTAGATGCTATAATTCGATTCGAAAATTACTTGGAATCCATAAAGCTCTCAATTGTTCTTTATGCTTTTATTTGAAACATAACGACAACACATTCTCAAAATACAAATCTGATCATGTAATTAAATAAAAGAGAAAAAGTCAACAGTTAAGTTATTAATACGTGTAATTTCAAGAAAGGAAGTGGAAAGTCCCCTCTTTCACCTAATTGGAAAGTATAATCCAGGTATGCGGCCTTTTTGAGTTTCTTATGCGGCCTTGCCAGCTATTTACAATTTGCATTGAAATAATATATTTATCTGTAACAGAATAATAATTACAGAAGAATAACCTTGAAGATTCTGCTCGTGCGGCATTTTGGCCAGCGGCCGTAATTTAATGAGGCTTTTCGAAGCTAAAAGTTTCCCTACCCCTGGTATAATCTTTCTTGCCCATCCATAAAATTACTCTTCTTGTCTTTCCTCATTTAACTCCTTTCTTCTGGCTTCTGTCAAAATCACGGGGCGAGGTTTCGCATTCTAGTATTTCTCGTGCCCATGATATTACCTGGCTCGAGTATTCAAAAGTAACTCGCCAAAAAAATTAAAAACAACCCATTTCTTTTTTATTTCTTATTTTACATACCAGATGGCAGTACCAGACTATTTATAATGTAATTGGAGATAGTTGGTTGTCACAATAACCCTGATTGTTGTCTTTTCTGCAACGTCAAATTTGGGGATTACAGCCTTTGTTGCTTCAAATCCCATAACTCCTATCATTCAACGTCAAATTTTCTTAATTTCAATCTTTAAAAAATTCCAGAAATTAAAAATGAATACATATATTGTTCATACACTTATTTTTTTACAATAGGCACTGTTTTTTTACTGTTTTCTTGAAAATTATGCGATCGTTGAGGGGTTAATCTATTAGTCTGTATCCAAACGCAGTATCGACAGTCGAAATCCCAAAAGGGCTGAAATTCCTAGTCGTTGAATAGAATCGGAATTCTGATTCGGTCAAGTAAAAAAAAAAAAAAATGGCGCCCTAATAGAAGAGCATCCAAATTCTTTTTTCAACAGAATTAGTTATAGGATGCGAGTTTAAAGTAAAATACAGGTTGAAGAATATGAAACCGAGAGCTTAGGAATTACTACCAATTAAAAATTACAATAGTTGAACATGCATTTTTAACGATTTAGATGGAAAGAACCAGGAGCTCGAAAATCCTTGCGGCTTTTATCCTTTAGACTTATTGACCCTTTGGATACAAACTGTTTTATCTTATTTTTTATGCTGAATTTTTAAAACTTTTTCTATCCAATTTTCTATGCGAATGACGATAATAGGCTCTAAATAAGGCAAATTGATTGTTTGACGGGTTATTTTTTTCTCCGAGCGGATTTTAAGCCAGAAACTGGGTCATAATAGTCCAACAACCAACAAACATTACATTTTTATGCATGGAACATGATTATTATTAGCTATTGAGTATATTTTTATATTTACAATATTTCATCAATATTATTTTTAAAAATGTGTATTGCTTACCAATACATCAAAACTATCGAACATGCACAACAGAAAAGTGTTCAGTAAACAATGGCTTTGGGAGGGGAAAATAGGCTGTTCCATTTAGGTGACTAAAGTTGAAATGTAAACAATTGTTCTTGTTCTACAACTGGGAAATCTTACGATGAGTTTGAAAGCAATAAGTAGTAAAGCAAGAATCGTAATTTCATAATTTGAGTGGGACGTGTATGTCCTGGAAGTTTGGTGAGGGGATGCCAGCTCAGGTGTCGTCCTCGTCATCTGACCGCGATTCAGAATTACGAGGACAGTCCCAAAGTAGCCCTCCTGTTGCTTCAAAACTGGACATTTACATAATTAAACTAAGCTAAGGAAATGAAAATTAATGAGGGAAAAAATAAAGGTGTTGGGGAAAAATCTAAATTACTCAATTGAAGGTTATAGCAATGTCCATAGAATAGCATATTTCAGTGCAAACACATTTGATTATTAGGAATGGACCTTATGCACCGTTTGGGTTCGAGAGTATAGAAAAACAGCTGTGGAGGAATAAACAAAACGATCGGCCTATAAGCGACTCGGAAATAAAAGCAGTTCTGAGTCATCTGTTTAAGACTGACCAATGCCTGCCGCCGGCAGGTCATGTGTCGGAGGATGTGACATCACATGCATAAGGTCCATGTGGAAGCCAAACCCTTCTTCGCATTCCTACATTTAGTTCTATATTGCTGCATGAAAGCGGTTTTCTTTTCTTCCAGTTAAACAAATAACTACTGATAACATTCAAAATGTTATCACAACACACGCCAAATAAACTACACATCATCTTTCTACTTATAGTGCAGTTATATTAACGCACAACACGAAACAGCAAGAAGGTTATCTTGAGACGGACCTCGTAATTTTGAACTGTGGTCGAATGATGCACCGTTTGGGTTCGAGAGTATAGAAACACAGCTGTGGAGGAATAAACAAAACGATCGGCCTATAAGCGACTCGGAAATAAAAGCAGTTCTGATTCAGCTGTTTCAGACGGACCAATGGCTGCTACCGCCTGGTCACGTGTCGGAGGATGTGACGTCACATGCATAAGGCCCACTGGTACACCTCCTCTCCAAAATTTCCCACAATACTAGAGGACATTTGACTGCGACGTCACATTAAAGCGGGGTTTACACGCGAACAGTAAAACCGACAGTAAGGTTTTGCTGTCAAGTTCGGACAGAGACTTGCCATGGTCCGGTTAAAACTTTTATGATTCTGCTCATGCGTCATCTCTTACTGTCGGTTTTACTGTTCGCGTGTAAACCCCGCTTTAGGCTTGATACTGGCATACTATTTGTGTCGGGCAAGTCATTCGTGGTGAAAATGCTGTAGTAGTAATAAACGACTTGACTGTGACAGCAGCTGGCCGGACCTCCCGCAGAGAGTGTCGCTTCTCCAACACATTTTCCCCTCAAGCTGAAAACCTGCCGGACAAGCGACTCTGTCTGAGAGTGTACCGCCTGGCTGTTCTCAATGCATTTCAAGCCGTTTATTGTTTCTTTCGAAAATGGCATATATCGAATGAAAATGAAAAAAAATTAAATAGAACGCATGGAGCATTTTAAATTTCTTTTAAAAATTCAATTTTCAAATATTTTGAAAGTATTTTTTATAACATTTTAAGATATCTTATGAAGTTATAAAATTTTGTGTACAGATACATTGAAATAGAATTCTAAGTCAGTAATTGACAAATGACGAGTCTAATGTACCCGTGATAAAATATATTTGAAAACATTTGGTTAATTAACATTTAAATTTTGGGAATATTTAATGTTGTAAACTCGGTTAATAGTTTTGTGACGAAAATACATCTTAATGTATAAATTTTTATGAAACGTTTGCATTTCAAATGCTTTGTATTAGTTATTCCTATTAATTCTGTAATGCTTTGTGTTAATTATTCCTCATTGAATGTTTGAAAGGGTGTTAAATATGTTCTACAATAATATAGTTCATATCTTACTGCTTTTTTAATTCCATTTTCAATTACCGAACTAATTTTTCTATGGCTTTGTTTAAAAACACTAAAATATCTTGCTAATTTATTGCATCCAATTATAAATATTTTTCAAATGTTTTAGTTTTATTAAATCTAAAAGTTTATTATTTCATTGTTTTAAATCCAGAATTCAAATTATTTTTCCGCTAATGTTCTCTAAGTATTCATTCGTATACATGAAAATTAAGTATTTTAAATAAAAATGGGTTCATTAAGACTCCTTTTTCCGATTGGCTCGGCCGGCCAGCCAATCGGAAATCCTTGAATCTTAAAAACAGCATTGTATATTTGATCACCATGCCTGATCAACATGGTGATCAACATGCTTCACAAGGGAATCGGAGCTGCTTACTCTATAAACTCTAATATAACATTCGTAAATATTACAATTATATATGGATAGATTCTTTAAGAATGACATATTACCATTTCCTGAAAAACATCGCTTGGATGCAATGAATAGTAATGGTATACTCACTGATAAGGTTTTCTTGCATGAATGAGATATATTTGATATTTTGATTGATCACTCATTAATATAAACAGATTATATATAATCTGCATTAATTTTCTCCTTCAAAACTAAATGAATTGCTAAAATTTCCTCTTCATCGGAGAAATTCTTTGAAAATAGATGAATAATCGTAGGAAAAAGTTTGAGATTTGCAATATTAATATCTTAATTCGTATAAATGTGTTGTCCATTTGATTGATTTCATTTAGCTCTCGCCGTGTCATCTCTGGCGAATATTTTAGCTTAATATTTTTTGGACATAATTCCTATGGAAAACAGCAAAGGCAGATTTTATGTTAATATTTTATTAGCTGTATTAAAACCTTATTTGAAATGCGTGTATAACTTACAATACTGTAGAGATTCCTTAAACCATGTTTTAGTCTCTGTACATCAAAATTGTAAATAAAGTTTTCTAATTTAGTATTCGTACTGTATTTATTGCTTATTAATCTGTAAGCTTCATAATTTCTTCAAACGTCTGCTATCCACAGGAAAGAACTTTCTTGGAATTCTAAAATGCTTGAAAAATAAAATATTGATCATAGTAGATGCGTAAATCTCGTTTACAATTAATATTTCAATGCATTGGAACTATTGGACTATTTATATCTTGTCTAATTCCCAATCAGTTTGAGTCGTTTTGTTAATTTGAGCAATAATATCGCTAGGCTTCATCCTATGATTGTGACCATATACAGGGTGTCCAACAAAGGACTCCCTCATTAACTCGGCAGCGGAGATCGATAGAAGGGGCAAGAACCAGTGGTATGCTTGGTCTGAAATACGTAAAATCTGATACAAAAAGTTTCAAAATTGGTTATAAATGTTGCCGACAGGTGGCGCTGTACGTTTGTAATCACGGTTCCGTTTCGAGAAGAAAATATAAACAGTCATTTGCAGTAATCGTTGCAATCACATCACAATCGATTCAAATTAGGCGTTTTTCATTAGCAAGGACGGTTTATAGATTTCTTATCGGATTCTGAATAACATTACAACCTGCCTTTCACCATCATCAGCATTATAACTAATTTTGAACTTTAATATCAATATTACAACTTTCAAACAAGCACTATCACTAATTTCATTCTTCTATCGTCATACTGAACCAACTAATTACTATTTAATTTTAAAATGAGGGAGTCCTTTGTTGGACACCCTGTATATACGAAAAACTGTCCTTGTAAAAGAAATAAGTATTCTACTTCTCTCTTACTACTTTAACTGATTATAGAGTATCGTAAGAATGTCATTGCTAGGATATAATAGTAATGAAATAAGTCTCAGATTCAATATCAAGTAGATTCTTGCTTAGTAGTGCACACTAAATGCGGTTCGTCTTTCGTGTTCATTACCTATATTGAAGAAAGAAACGGCCCTGGCGTCAAAACACAGCGTAATAAGAAAACTCAGTCGCCCCCGGGAAAGCTGAATGATAGCCGCTACAATAGCTCGAGTACTGAGGCCGGAGTCTTGGTAGCCATCGCCGGCCACGGCGCGACCCCTCCAGAAGGAGGTTCGTACCATCACGGGAAAAGACTCGCGCCCCCATTACCTGTACCCACATCAGGAGCGAGAACCCGCTTACTTATCCGGTGGCTTCTCATTCACGTACCTGCGGTACCCCCTGGTGGGAGCAGAACACAGCACAAGTCAACTCGCAGTTAATTGTTAGATGACATGCATAGTTAAGTTTCCTTTATAAATACAATTTCAAGTGAACTGACTCCATTGCTGTCAGAACGTATGATTTACTATATCTTTAGCTTTTTCGAGCAAAAAAGACTAGATCTTTAGCTTTTTAGAGCAAAAAAGACTAGATCTTTAGCTTTTTCGAGCAAAAANACTAGATCTTTAGCTTTTTCGAGCAAAAAAGACTAGATCTTTAGCTTTTTCGAGCAAAAAAGACTAGATCTTTAGCTAGAAGAGACTAGATCTTTAGCTAGAAGAGACTAGCTCTTTAGCTAGAAGAGACTAGATCTTTAGCTAGAAGATGGAATTAATAAATGGAGGGTTCGGAGTTAGAGTGAACCAAGTCCATGAAATTAATTTCTTGGCAAACAGACCTCAAAGTTGATTAGCTGCATTTAAAATAACAGTGGTATTCTAATTGCCCCTCCTTCGTGCCTATAAATTCAATTTGAATAATAACTTGAAACATTAGTACGCAGAAAATATAACATTCCTGCACTACCAAGGACAATGTTAGTGCAAAATGAGCAAAATATGGACTTGATCCACTCGAACTCTGAACCCACTAGATGTTTTATTAATATTAAGGTGTCGAAACAAATCGGTTGGTAATAAATGGGGGAAACAGACTCGACTTAAATCAATTGTAAAACAATGAGTCAATAAACCGCCAAATACCTAATTAAAATATTTTTAGAAAAAAAAACATGCCTTGTAATTGAGCTTTTGAGTGTCGGTGGCTTGGTGCTAATGTCTAGGCTTCAGGATCGAAACCAGATTTCCTCAAAGATCCACTATGTATGTGGACCTGGTGCACTTTAAATCTTGCATAGAGGGTCAAACTTCCTCACGCTATTGGGGCGCTGAAGTTTGGAGAAGGAAATGCCGGCTCAATTGTCGACCACGTCATGTGATCACGGTTCAGAATTGCGAGGTTTCAAACCCAAAGTAGCTTTAGTGTTGCTGTTTTATCACTTAACTGATTTGTTTACTCAACTATGTAATTAGATGCCATCTTCTGTTTTGGGAATGAGTGGTCATTTGAGAACCTAAAGGACAGTTGAAATGTTCATGGATTCCACGTAATTTTTGTAACGAATTATAACGTCTGTTAATGACTTTGTTTTTGGAATAATATTGAAGATGAGTCTTCCCGTTTCACCTTCCTCCCATTCTCACTGCCAGCTCTCCATCAATTTATCACTTATAAATGTTCCAAAATTCTTAAGAGAGAATGCATTTTATATTGTGTACAAAAACCTTTAGTTTTTGGTAATCCCTTTTTTTAGTTCGAGTGTAAACATATCCGTTCTGTTTAAGAGCCAGTTTAAGAATCAAGCGACTTGGATTTTTGATTTTGTTGAAATTCTCAGGATATGTTCTTCATGCAAAACTATTAGACACGTTTTTTTTCCAAAAAAAATTTCCTTTAGTTTGTTTACATACAATAGTAATAAATATTGAAATAAAAGCAATCGACATTTTTTAACAAATGCCAGAAAACACGTGTTCAGCACAAAGTATAGAGCCGCATTATATAAAAATTGAAAAAGTTACCATAGATCTGTGAATTCATTTTGTTTCTCCTATATTTAAGGCTTCTTTTCCATCTAATTTCATACATGGTCACTCTTGGCACAAGCAGTGAATGACCTCTAAAATCATGCAATTTTGTGTTTTTCGCAATTTCAAGGTCAAATAGTTCTGTACCCCAAAAGTCAATCACACACATTTTGCCCTTTTTCGGTATTTCTCATTAATATGTATTCTCTGAAATATATACCTTTGTGGTTCAGTGTTGGCACAAGAAGATTTTGACGGTCAAAGTTTCAGTAAAAAGCCTTTTTTCGTAGAATTTTGAATGACCTTTGGCCTTTGTGCAAAGAGTCAACCATAAATCTTTATGCCCTAAAAGTCTGTGAAATTAGTAGAACACAAAATAATTACCAATGCCATGGTTCACTCCTGGCACAAAAAGTATTGCCTTATGTAAAATGGTATGTTTTTCTTAAAATAATGGACATCTTCACTTTCGGCCCCCAAAACTATAGGAAAAATTTTTTTTGGGAAAAATAAAAGAATACGTGTCGAATAGTTTTACATGAAGAACATATCCTGAAAATTTCAACAAAATCAAAAATGTCAACTATCCAAGACTGCCTGATTTGCCCGATTTTAAAAAAAACTGACTGTTAAACTCGAGTTAAAGTTAAGCTTTTAGATTTTTAATATTTTTTTCCTATTCTTTGATAAAATTAGCTGATTAGGAGATGCCTAACGCATTTCATATAATAATGAATAATCCTTTGAATTTTTCTTTATTCTTTAATTGATCCTTTCAATATCGTAATTTAATACTTATTGATTTGTAAAATATTAAGAAAGCTTTTGCACAAATCAAGCCTTTTTTTTAAATTTTATCTTCTGAAAATAAAATAATTTCTCGATCGTCATGAACATTTACTTCTTTTTCATATTTTTCAAAGAGCTCTTGTTGCTGTAGACATTTATGCTAATAAATTTATTTCTGCCAATCAGAGTTTAGATAAAGAAAAAAAATTTTCGATAACCAAGTAATAATATTTAATTTTAGATTTTTTAAAAGCTGCCTTGAGAAATATTTTTCCTTCTAATTCTAACAAACCAAATATTGATGAAATTCAAACTCTGAAAATAATTTAAATGTTTTTTCTAATGGGCTCAGCTGCTCGCTGTCTAAATGAAATCAAATTCGTTTTCAATTTTCTTCTTCCTGCTTTGGTCTGGTTACATGAGAGCTGATAAGAACTTTGCGCGCAGTGGATTTTGCTAAATTTATTACTTTGTAGAATTTGGGTAGGCATTTTAGGTTTCAAGAACATCACTTCACTTTTGGCTACTTTGTAAGCTTGGGTACTGCATGATGGAAACCTCAGCAGCAACATGGAATTGGAACTGGAAACATCAGTAGCAACTGAAGCTGGTACTGCCAGCAAAAACTGAAACTTGAACTAAACTGCCGAAAGACAAGGTTCGGGGGAGTTTAAATATCTGATTTGAAAAACATCTCTTCCTTTGAACTCTTGCTGAAGAAAACGCCCTCTCACGGCCAGCATAAAAACCAATCCCACTATGTGCGCCTATGGAGAGTGTTTCCGATGCCAATATTTGGCGATATTTCCCTTTTTTGGCGAGAAATGCTTTGTAAAGTTTTTATATTTCGACGACCGAGAGATGCTATCTGTTATAAGGATGTAAACGTTTTTACTTTGTAGTTTTTTTTGCGTGTGACTTAAAGTAGAATGAATTCCTTCTTGAGTGTCATTGAATATGAATGCATTTTTAAAACTAAACATGAAATAAGTATATAGTCTATAATTCATTGCTAAAGTAAATAATCTAATACGCATAAGTTAGAAAAATATTCAAATACATAAATACTTACCAATGAGCTTAATATGAGCAAGAATTAAAGTTGAAAGTAATTTGTTATTAGTTGTTAATTGTAGATAAAGATGGATTGTTTTCAAAACACGATGAAGAAAAAACTCAGTTTCGCGCCAATCAAAGTAAACACGGAAACCCTAGCGGGCACAATGATCAACTTGGCGAGGTAAAAGACATTACCATTGACGCTATAGTGGGATTGGATTTTATGCTCACGGCCACCACAGGTTAATGGAACTTAATTACCATTGGCAATAAAATCTGGTGAACATTCGTTAATTTTCACTTTGAATATGGGTCTGACCAAGACGTATATTCTTTTTCTTTTCACTATTTATGGCGATTAAATCACCATCAATAATGGTCATGGCTGATTAATAGGTGGGTATTTTTAACTAATATAATTGGTATATGAATAATTCCGAATTGAAGAACCTGCAGAAGTGGAAATTAAACAAGCATAATATAGAATTCTGGGATTTCTGTGTTTGAAAAGAAAATAGTGCATGCATTTGGCATGAAAACGGTTGTTAGAACGAAAAAGATAATTTATTTTTTAATAACTTACAATTCTGACTTTCAGCAATAATAGAATGTAGAATAAATGTCCATTTCCAAATAATGGTTTTAAATTTAAAATGATGATGATCGGTAATATTTCAAATGCCATATTAATTTTTAACGTCAAAATATTAACAAATTTAAATAACGTCAGCAACTACATATTGTTTCATTGATTGATACAACAGGGTCATGGCATTTTTGGCTGCAAAGGCTGTCATCCCCTCATTCACGAAGGGTTCCAACTGAAGTAACCATATATTATGCGAAAAGAACAATGAACAAAAAACAAACAACAATAAAAAAGCATCATCTGCTTT
>BGPR01051126.1:0-10895 GCA_013235015.1 Araneus ventricosus
GGCAATAAACTCGGTCATTAAATAAAAGAACAAATCGTGACAAAAACATACGAACCGATGAGATTGATTTGCGTCAAATCTACAAAAAATTTAATTAATAACTGTGATTTAAAAAGGTAGGAATTTCGGAAAATTAGAGAAAAATAACAAAACGTCAACGAAAAATAACAAAAAAAATATTCAAACCAATTTCATTTTTTGAGACAACGGGAATGCACCTTTCCTGAGATAATATTTTCAGAAGTTATCGCTGTAAATGACAAAATTAAAAAATAATTAATTACGTCTATCTATCAGAGGAATTTGAATGCTTTTAATGGACTCTTAAAAAGAGCACAGGAAAAATTATTTTAGATTGCACATTTTAAGTGATACTCTTTTGTGGAAAGATTTGAGGAAACTAAGAGAGTTATTTTACCATTTTGTTTTTTCATTACGTTCAATTGCTTTATTTAAATGGCATATTTAATACATTCATTTTTAAATCAAATAATTCAATTATCCTGCACTTTATGTAGTAACAGAACACCATTCCCCGAAAACAATGGCTCTTTCGAGAACAAAAATATCCCAATAAGACAGCGATCGTTATAATTCGATTTCTGATTTCTTGATCTGTGTGAAAACAAAAAATCTGATTTTTAGAAACCAGTCAGAGAGTATTAATTAAAAAATTAATGACTCAGGATCTCCAATTTCCAAGAATCATCTCTTGTTCATTTGTGTCTGTGATAATTGGAACTTCCTCGAACTTCTTAAAGTTTTATCGAAACTAAGGCATAAAAAAGAACGCCACGAATATGATACCTCAGAAACAACGTCAGCAGTTTCTGCTAGTAACGTTTTATTTATTTATCGGAAACGGTCTTCACCATTAGATATCTGGTTGTGTTCGAAGAATTAAGATTTGCAACAATTTGATATGAGTAAATTTGCTACGTTTAAACTTTGTTATTGATTAGTTTTCTGAATTTTCACTACAATTCTACACCGTGCTCAATAAAGTCCTTTCATGCACCATAATTTTTGAGCACCGACTTCTTTCTTCGTAGTAACGGTGTATATATATATATATCAATGTCATGAAAATCAAAAAATGTTGAAATAAAATGGAGAGACTATAGTAAATCGGTAAAAGCGTATGGATGCTCATCAGGGTAAGTAAAATCTATACGAACTGCTAAAAAATTAGTGAAATCATAATGTTTTCTGCGAACAGTGCTGGCATAAAGCTAAAAACACTGTCCGTTACCCCGAACATTATGATAAACCAAGAATTTGAATGAAATACAAATAAAAGAAATGATTTTGCGAACCTAAAACTGAGAGATGCTACCAACGGGAGACGTGACAAAGGAATGAACTAAACGCGTCATGTAGGGCCCGGATGTTAACGAAAATATCAAGTTACTTCTGAGGTTGGGGAAGTTTCGATTTAGATTAGGAAATCGATGGAAAACAAAGATGAAAGCGAAATATATATATATATACATACACATATATATATATATAGGGTGAATAAAAAAACGTGGCCAAACTTTAAGGGTAAGTGAGCATCTAAAATCAAATGGTAGCTAGGTTGCGCAAACGCCATCTGGGGGCAGCAGATGGCATTAAACATAAAACCGATCTGGCCGAAATGCCGAAATATTTCAGAATATTAACGGTATTGAACTGGAAATTTTATATAATTGCCCTATATATCTAGCTTTGGAGTTGAGAAAGAAAAATTAAGCTAACTTTTGAGCATGCGCAGTACTAAATGAAACTTGTACTATGATCACAATAGGATTCCCTGAAAAATATTCAAGTAATTGACTCATATGTGCCAGACAAGCCATAAAATTCGCCGAACACGCGATGAAAGATGCAGTTGACAATGTTTCTTCTATTTTCTCCACCAACTTGATGATTTTCTGTCGCCTTTTCAACATTTCAATCTGCATCTTGAATGTGAATGCTTCAGGCGGACACTTGTCCAGTTCTGAAGATAATCTTCGTAAAGATCTATAACAAAGATGACAAGACACGCTGTAGACAAACGCAACCAGATTTGTTACTGTAGGATTCAGAAAATAAGATAAAACTAATTTGAAAAAAGCAATTGAATACATCATGACTCGACTTTCTACTTGAGATTGATAGAAGAGATATACCATTAGGTAGTTTTTTCCAGTTAATGCACAAATTATAAGCATGAGAGTGGATTGAACAAAAGGAAGGAGTAAGACACACAAAAGTGTGATATTCAACTTGATTTTGCAATTTTTTGGAAATCGAATGAATCGAAGGATTCTCAACATTTCCATCACCGCTCGTCTTCTGCGAACCATTAGAAAGAAAAGCATTACAGTGGCTGTCATAAAGACGATACTTTCTATTATAATATGTTGAAATTTGGTATTTTTCAAAGCCATTAAATTCATAACTAAATTGTCTATGAATGTACCCATCAGTAGGAAATGAATCACAAGAGTTTTTATTTTGTCGGCAAAAGACTTATTTAAATTATCTGCAAAACCAAAAGCAGAGAGTATATTGCAAAGCATTGAATTTTCCATGCTTCTTTTATAATTCCTTCTAGATTTAAAGAAACAGAATCTTGCTGAGGCCAATTTTGTTTCTTGGGACTTGTAACCTTTATATTGCACAAATGTAATGCGAAATAAGTTTCTATTTCTGCAGAAAATCTACACAAAAGAAAATATGTTATTAATAAATTCTATATTTCTTCTTTGTCATATTATCAAAAGAACTTATGGATTCAGAGTTAGATCTATTATTACTGCAGTGTCAGTGGCGATAATATTGACGCCATTGGTTTATCTCGAGCTTTTTCAATAATTTTTTCGCAATCATTTCTTTCAATTCAATGAATTTTCGATACAAAGGAGCATGAAAAGAAGGTTATTTTGATATGAGAAATAGAAAGGCAAGAAAATTCTTTTTATTCAACTGACATATCAATCTAAATATTTTTAATGGACGGCAATCCATTATAGATACTCAGATGTTGGAAATTTTATTTAAAAAACTTCTGTTACTTCATTCAAATAAACTATTTTTGGCAGATTTTTCCGTAGGAGTTATTATACTTTAGGCTACATATTTTGTAAACTAGTTGGTTAGAAAATAAATTCCAATTTTCTTTGTGCTGAATTTTGCGAATTTTCAATAACAGGATTTTAACTGAATTTTATTTCTTTTTATTTTCTTTTACATTAGTTTCTGTGTCCTAAGTAAACAAACTATATGTAAGAAGTACACACATGACTAAAAGGAATTCAATTTGTAAGGGATATAATAAAGACGGCATGAACCAACAGGATGATGAAGAGCATGGATCACATGGCGCTTAGAATATTTACGTTGGATTTATATATCATCTCTTGACAGAATCGATCCGTAATAACTTTTATGATATTGTAAATAGAATTTGAAACAACTTTCATTTTCTAGATGAAACATCTGAACTAATTTATTATGCAAAATTGTTCAATGTTAAAAGGAAGCAATTAGGATTTGAGTCCGACAAATATACAGCTAATTTCATTTTATTTAGCCTTGTAAAGACATCTTATATAGATCAAAGAAATAAACCGAAATAATTTCACATAAGCCTTGTATTCTATTAAAAATGATAAAATTTTACTGTTGAATAAATCATTAATATTTTATGAAATTTTATCTTAAATACGCAAATTGAAATAATAATTTACAATGTTTTATGCGTATACATACAATCTTTTGGTAATCCATTTCTGTTCAAACGTACTCCTGTTCATACTAAACTTTATGAATTGGATGTAGAAAAAAGAAGAACTCATTAATCTTGAGCACAGAATTTTCAAAAGAACTGGGGAAAACGCGGACGAATCAGGTGTTATCAATAATTTGATCTCCATTCATGTTTATAAAGAAAGGGAAATAGTATATGCTACAGCTTCTTGATGGTGCTTAAAATGCATTAAATTCACTCGACAAAGGTGTGCATAATTCTTTTCACTTCAAGAATACATCTACTTTGATAGGGAATTAAACAAACAAGCTAGGGTTAGTTGGAAAGCTCCGTAGCCAATAAACTATATGAGACAAGACGCACGCATTTTTCTGTAATAATCCATATAAGAAAAACAACAAAGTTTTGATAGTTCTGTTGCGGAAAAAATTATTAAATAGTTACGAAATTCTCTGAAGAATCAATTTTCCTAGAACTCTTTGGAATCTGATTTCGGATATAATTTCAGGACAGTCAGTAAGAAAGCAAAGTAAAATGACGCATGTATTGAAGGAATATGTACTGACTATAAATATTGGAAATGAAAGGTCAAATAATTAAATTAATACGAAGTCTTGTGCATAATGGATTATAATTGACAAAAATTTTCACTAATATAAATGTTTATGTATTACTAATAATGCGTTTATGAATAAATTGCAAGTGATCTCTATTCAACTAAATCCTGAAGTACACTATCTGGGATTTGGGCCAAGTGTTTATCAGATTTCAAGAAATTCCGCCAGATACAGTTACATGGCATACATTAAAAACTCGGAGTCAAATACCTATCATCTGGCATGGTGTTGAAGTCTGAAAAGTGGTGCTACCTCGGGTGTCAACCTCTCATATGATCATGAATTTCTTAATTAATCCTAGTTCTATTAGATAAATGCCCCTTTTGAAGAGGCAGTAGGTTAATTATAATAAAGATTTTGAAATGTAAAGGTCGGTCTCTAAGCTGACACTCTCTTTCTTAGTTTTCTGGGAGCACACAAACCGGAAGATGTCTCACCCAATGGACTGAAGAGACATCAATTCACATTCATGGCCGATCGACCTTCAATCCCGAATAGATACTCAGCCATCAGGCCACCGTTTCTCTTAATTAGTCCTAGTGTAATTTTAAACTACGACTCTAATATAAATGGCTCAGCAACTGGTGCATACCATCGCTAAATACCTTCAGTATCTAGAATAGGATATCGTAGCTTAAAGGAGAGTTGGAGCCCTAAGTCCGTTAACCCCTAACCCTGTTACTTCGATGTACCTTTTCTCAGAATCTGTTATAGATACATGTTTTAAACTCTTTATACAAGTAAAGTACAACTTTCACATTACACTGAAATGATTTTTTAAAAAATCAAAGTTATATATTTTACCATTTTTATGTGTCAAAATAGGGTAAAATTTCACTATGTCTTATTAAATATTTTGTAAATTTATACAAATTAAAAATGAACAAAAACTTATTTTACTATAATGGGAAAGGTTAACCTTACTTCTATAAAAAATTTCAAGCATGTATCTTTAACAGATTTTGAGAAAAGCTACATCGAAGTGGCCAATTTAACCTTTTTTTTTGTTTTGACACAAAAAAATTTGTAAAAAATAAGTTTTTAAAATTTTTTTCAAAAATCATTTCAGTATAATGAGAAAGATGTACTTTACAGGTATAAAAATTTCAAACATGTATCTATAACAGATTTTGAGAAAAGGTATATCGAAGTAACTGGGTTGGGGTTAACGGAATTAGGGTTCCAACTCTCCTTAACAAGCAACACCATCTATCTCCATTTTTTGAAATTTCAGAGAGGAAGAAAATACTCCATACTCCTGTGCCAATAAAGAATATTTTTGAATTATTGTATATCTTGTTGGAACATGTGGTCTTATGTTTATATAAGATGTCAAAAACATGAAGAAATATTCGGTACTGGTGGCAAAAAATTGTTTATTTTCTTCATCTTTGAAATTAAAAGAAAATTAGATAGGTGGCGTTGCTTTAGCGACGAAATCTTTGAAAATAGAGGTGTGCAAACAAACATCTCATGTTGCAATCAGCATTTGATACAAGAAATAGCAACTACTCACCATAAAACCCTTAGGAGCTGCTGAAAAGAATGGAAAAATAAAATTTCTGTACAGTTGGTAATACAAGGAAAACATATTTTGTAATGTAATTTCTCTATGTGACACGTTTATAGCACAGCACGGCTGATATAACCACTCGCAATGTGCCGTTCAAAATTTGTTTTATGCAACATTTCCAGTGATTTCATATTGTATCGGAAATGTGTGTTTAAAATGCATTAGCAAATTTTTATAAAGAAAATGTGTGTGATACTTTTTTGCACATCTTTGTATGATCGCTTATACATCGCAATAAAAATATCAGAAATTTTACCGACTACCAAATATTTTATGTTATCCCACGACATTTCTATGATGTTGTGAATGCCTCAGAACATCGTAAGTATATTTTATGAATATTATCAAGCATTTTATTCTAATGTAATAGACTGAAAAAATAACTTTAATGAAATGTTTTCTCTCTCCGCTAAATGGATATCTAGGTAATTAATACTTTAAAAGACATATTTAAAAACAAGCATTCTAATATGAATGAAGGTGTTTGTAAATTTTTACCACTATTTTAATACAAGCTTTTTCTATATATATTTTCATATTAAACCATCTCTTAACTTTTATTTAGACCATTTCACGATTTAAATTAAAGCCTGAACATTTTATGTTCGGACTGGTAAACAAAATTTAATCTTGAAGTCGTAATCACTTTAAGGTTTCAGGACTAAAAACGGAGTGATTCATTTTTAGGTAGACTCCTTATAGGAACTTATATATATATAACGCTTTTTCCCATGTTATCTTGTGGACACGATAACTGGAGTAATTTTGATGTAAATTTAACCAGCTTGGGATATGTTGTAAGGATAGTGAAAATCTCGGTCGAGTTCGTAGATGGGCTATCCAGCTCAAAGGGGGTGGAAATGGTGGAGGGTGGAAATTTTCATTTCCCAATAATGTTTTTACAAATGAAAATAGAAAGAAAATTCAAATTAGGCGAATTATTGCCGTATCATAACGAACAATTGTTGAATTTAAACTTTTTCGATAGCTACAATTCCTTAGAAGTTATGAGCTGAAAAGTGATTTTCCCACCCTTCCCCTCCTCTCCCCCTAACTTAAAGTACGTTTTAACCTAAGCATGTTACCCCTTGTTGGAAAGCTCTCGTCATTTGCAGTTTCTTTCACCCTCTTTCATTCTTGTAGCTCCAATACTTATGAGAATAGAGGGCAAAATATTCTTTTCCTTATTATTATTAGTAGAGAAGTATATGCATAACGCTTTGGCCTGTGTTATTTTGTAAACACGATAACTAGAGTAATTTTGATTAGATTTTAACTGGCGACGAATATGTTGTAAGGACGGTGGAAATCTCGGCCGAGTTCACAGATGGCTAACCATCTCAAAGGGGGGGGAAATGGTGGGGGACTGAAAATTTAATATTCCCATAATTACCTTACGATTCAAGATAGAAAGAAAATTCAAATTAGGCGAATTAATGCCTTATCACAACAAACAACTTTTGTACTGAAACTTTTTTGATAGCCACAATTTCTTAGAAGTTATGAGCTAAAAAGCCATTTTCAATCCCCTCCTCAACTTATCATTTCCCCATAGCTCTGTTACGACTAAAGATAGAAAAAATTTTTCAATTAAGCGAATTATCACCTTATGATAACTAACAACTTTTATACTAAAAGTTTTTTGTCTGCTAGAATTGCTTATAAGTTACGAGCTGAAAAGCGATATTCAATACCCCCTCCCCCAATTTATCATTTACCCATAGCTTCGTTAAGATTGAAGATAAAAAGAAAATTTCAATTAGGGGAATTATCACCTTATCATAACAAACTACTTTTATACTGAAAGACAGCAAGAATTACTTAGAGTTATGGACTCATCAACCGCATTCACTTTCACTTTTTATACGGTATAATATGTAATTAATTTAAGACTAATTAATTTATAGTTAATATCTTTGTTAAATTTTGTTAATTATAGCTGTTAATTGATATACCTGGCTTTGCTCCGGATTAAAATGTTTTCATGTTTAATATTTTCAATGTAAAAATTACTATTGTATAAATATTATAATACACAAATTCCTTTTCTGATCTAAAACGCTTTCAATTAAAATGAGAATATCAATTGAACCAGACGATTTTTAAAAACATCCGTTTTCTTCATACGTTATTATTTGTTATACAGGTACTTCAAATTTTGTTAACAATTACTAAAGTCAATGAAACGTTTTAATGAATATTTTGAAACAATTAAATTAACTATTTAATTATTCATTAATTTAAAGTGTGAAAATAAATCAATAGCTGGTCCCGTATAAATTGTTAAATCGTGTACTTATAAAATTTTCTTTTAGCATTCTTCCTTCTGGAAACAGTTCTTCGTATTATTTTTGATCAACAATAATACTGTCACGAATTCAGTTTAAAATTAATTTTGAAAAAATATTAAAATGAGAGAAACAAATTTACGGAAATGAAAGACATCGCGGAAAAGTGCCTTGCTTAATTTTTAATTAAGTGAAATTTTAAGCATCTTTTAGGCTTTGAAAGGTTGAAGGTGACCTTTCTCTTTTCTTAAATAAAAAGTTTGAAAAGTTTGATTGAAATCAGTCCAGTGGTTTAGGAGGAGATGCGGAACATACATGCATAGCCACAGTGACTTTTATTTAAATTAATATAATTATTAGATAATTATAGGATAAAGATTACTGGCATATAGTATGAGCCATGAAAAAGGTTTTAGTGAAGTTTTGTAACAATTAATTTTTAATTTTAACTAAGTAAATAGTTAATTTTAATTAATCAAATAATTTTAATAGTTAATTTGATAATAGGTTTTTTGACAGAATAATTTAATTTGATATTTAACTAAACATGGCGGGACGATGATTTGTTTAATAAAATCAATATAAAGTAGCCAAAAACGATAGATTTTTAAATAAGAGTTTCCTTTATCCTTTTCACTATTGAAAAATATCTCCTTAACTTTAAATTTGTTTGTGATTTTCTGCCTGAGTATTTGGTTTTAACCGTCTATGGAGATTTAAATTTACTGTTCAAATTGGCTTCATTCATATCCATTGCTTTAAAAACACGTATTAAAGTTGCCACACACAATGTTGAATAATTTTATTCTCTTATACCTTAAGAATTTAGTGACTATTATCTCTGTAACCAGGGAGTTCTCTAGATGAGCCCATTTTAGAAGTGTTTAAGTGTTTCCATGTAATGTGATTTTACCATATGACAAAGTAATGTTCACACAGTTATATTGTAACCTAGATTAAATAAATTAATTTTTAAATCTAGAGTCTTTCTTCATTCGTGCCAAGAGTCAATTTCTTGTTACTGTTTCAGATAGGCTGGCTTAATGCTATCTAGGAGATATTTGCACTGCTGAGATGTTTCTTTATGATTCCTACCTGTTGAATGATTATGTGTAGCGATATAAAAAAATTGACCAATGCATTGACCGATAAATCTATCATAACTTATTGGAATGAAAAATGGAATGATAAAACCTTGATATAGCAAAAAATTAAATGACATGAAAACAGAATCACAGCGTAAATATTGCAATGTGTAGAAACAATAAAGTCATTGGCTATGTTTGTACTGATCAATATGTAATATTTCATGACTTTTGCAACATTAACGTAAAGGAATCTACCTTTGCCTTCAAGCTTGCCGAAAAGGGATTTTTTTTTTTAAATTTTGAGGCTTCAGTTTCATTCGTTAGCTCAATGGTCAATGGATGCAGTTTTATGATGGCTATTTTAAACGAGTATTATACGCACTGCTGAACCGAGCCGATATTTTCGGCGTCGCCCTAGAATCCCTAAAATGATATTCTGCTACCACGCCACCGATTCTCTGAATTAGTCCCAGTGCAGCTTTAAACAGCAACTCTAATGTAAATGCCCACAAACGGGTGATGTCGTCAAGCAATACTTTCTAGTTCAAGAAAATGATATTTTTGAAAAGTTCTGTGCAAAAAACTGCATCCCATACTACCATCAGTATTTGGCATGGGAAATAGAAAACTGACTGCATAAAAAACCATTTTAAACTGCCTGTGAAAGAAAATTAAAATGTCCAAAACGTTGGAATGTTAAAGAAAATCTTTTTAATTTAATTTTTCTTTGTTTTAAAGTTAAAGTCCTGCCTTAGCTAATGGCACCTAAGTCCTGTAAGAACCAAATTTGATCATACAATTTTAAGATTTACTCATTACAATTGGCAATGTCTAAAATCTTTTGCATATTTTATAAAGAAATGTGGATTACTTTGAACATATCTATATGGTTCCTTGTGCATCAGAGATAAAATAAAATGACATGTTACAGACTTATGAATGCTCAATTGTATTGCAACTGTGCTAGTTAACGTAGACCAAGAATGTCTTTGATATTCACTGATTAGAACAGTTAGATTTGAAAATAATATTTTGGTGGATGTCTGAAATGTTTAAATTTTTGCAAAAGTACAAAAACACGTCTTATACAATGGATGTGTTTTATAAATGTACCATTAATGGCAGTTTGACATAACTAAAATAGTTTTAATACTTTACTTTTTTTAATTTTATAGTCTTTTAGGTCTGGGTTGGTATAAGAAAAGTGAAGTTGTATTCATTTGAAGGTTCCAGATAAAAATGGAAGGTTCAATTTCCTAGTTCGTTTTAGAAGTTTCATCACCATTTCCTTAGTTCAACTCCCAACCACTGGCTACTAATTTTATATGAAGGCATTTTCCCATATATACTGGTGGGCGAGAAATAGTACCTGGTATCTGGAGTGTGGAGAATTGGCAGATGTGATGGAAGAATAAAATACTTTAATTTTGTATTTCCAGATGGAAAACCTCTTTCCACATTGCATGTAAGGTAACAGTAGTCAAGTAGCATGATTCTCAGACTCTATCTAACCACTAGCATACAAAACCGAAATGTTAAGCTTTTACCTAGAAATCATTGAGCAATACGTAACTGAACGAAGTACATCGA
>BGPR01051128.1:0-10895 GCA_013235015.1 Araneus ventricosus
TCTAATTTCAGACAGTGCGTATTGCCGTTGATAAGTCTTCAATTGTTGGAGCGACAATGCGACGATTCAAGGCCAATGCCATTTTAAATTCATATTCAAAATGTAAAATCAAGTACTATGAATTTAGTACGAAGAAGGCATCCAGTGGAACTTTTATGCGCTCAGCTTCATGACACGGTGGATTGTGGGAAGCGAATATAAAAATTTATAGAATGTTTTTTTGTGAAGGTAGCAAAACAACAGTTTTTGAACTTTGAGGAGCGACCCATTCAAGTGACTCAAATTGAAGCAATCTGAACTCTGGGGCAAATTGTGTCCCCTCTCCAGTAGATCCAACTGATCTCAGCTTAACTCTGGATTTTGGTTTGGATCCTCATTGATTCTCTGTTTCCTGGAACAAAAGCTCTTGCTGTTGGTTCTATGTCTCTGGGAATGGAACCTTTTACAGGATGGGCCAAATTTTGGAGCAGATGGAGCTATATATCTCCAGCGAACTCCAGCTGTCCTGAAAATGTGGGAGATCCCCTCAGCAATAACCTACAAGAAGGCAGCTGGTCATCCTGAAAGAGGCAACAAGCCAACTACAGTGGTTGGCCCGGATAAACAAGGTTATCCTGGTAGACAGTGTTGTCCGCGTCGTCGAGAGTCAAGACAGCAGGAGTCTTTTCTCGAGCCATCAATAGGTGATCCCTCTTCCTTTGCCAGTTTGGACAACGTCAACGGGGCGGGAGAATGATTTCCAGTCTAGAAAAACCACTTACATTCATTTCACATTCCAGATTCAAGCCTTGGACTGAAGCGCACCTCATCTCTTGAACTTTAACTTTTGTTATTGTAAACGCAGTAGTGTTTGTAGATCTTCTCTGTGATTTTGTTGACAGAAAATTGCTAGATACGATGTAGTACACTGACTTGTGTCGCTTCCATCTATCCCTTTGAGTGTCCAGCATTTATCTCGCTTTCATTCAGTGTTCGCTTATTGTTTAATAAGCGTCTTAAGAAGTAAGCAAAGTTTTCACTGAACCACCGATAAGACACGAACAGTCAGTATGAATTTCTGTTTCACTTTTAGGATTATACAGACTTAACACAAGTTCTTTACTTAAAATTTGTTTAAGTTCGTTAAAGGATTCACGTTTTTTCAAACCAAAACTAAAATTACTGTCCTTTTTCAACAGGTCACTTACAGGTTTAGCTATTGCTGAATAATGCGGAATAAATTTCCTGAAGTACCCAGTTAGTCCTAAATAGCTTTTAATATCTTTAGTAGATTTTGGTTCTGGGAAATTCATAACAGCTTTTATTTGCAAAGGAGAATTTAATTTTATGACCTAGAAATTCTATCGCACGTTTTAAGAATTGACACTTCTTAATGTTTAACTCTAATCCATACTCAGATGCTGTTTTCAAAACACGTTGCAATCTTTCAATACCCTGAGTTTCATTTTCAGAACAAATAACCAAATCATCTAAATAAATCATGACTACATTTTCTTTATGAGATCACGGAATATCTTTGAAAAACACTTGGACTATTAGTCAGACCAAAACTCATCTTATTAAACTCGTATTGACCAGTATCCGTTACGAAAGAAGTACATTTCTTTGACGAAAGGGTCGATGTCGGCATGGAAAAAAGCATTCTTGAGATCTAATGTTGTGAAAACATTCGCGGACCTCAACCTGTCCAATAAGTCATCAATCAGAGGCAACGGAAAATGTTCGCGCACTGTTATTTTATTTAGTCTTCGGTAATCTATGCATAACCTTGACGATGCGTCTTTCGGCAAGATGATCCCCAAATTTATTACACTTGAAACATTTGATTCCCTTAATTTTATTCTCACATACGCTTGATTTATGTCCGAGAGCACCACAGTTGAAGCACCGAATGTTACTTAATTTAGTTTCCTTGAATTTATCTTTATTTTCGATTTTCGGAGCTTTAATTCTATCTTTAATTTCGTTTCTGAACTTTAGTTTATTTGGTTTGGCTTTATCGTAGTCGGATCTCATTTTCTCATAAACTCTAAGTTTTTGTTTAAACTCTGACAAGTTTTGACAACCATATAAAATACTTTTTCTAATAACCGAATCAGGTATACCATTTATAACATATTGCAACAAAGCAGTATCTTCAACATTACCACGATTACACAATTGTTTCATTTCCAAAAAATACACTTCTAATGACTCATTATCTTTTAATTTACATTTACTTACCATTTCATGCAGTTCAGCAGAATTACAAGAATAACCAAACTCAGATAATAATAAATCTTTCAGCTTTTCCCAAGAGTTAACACTAGTTTCGCTTTGAATATATAATTTTGCTTTACCTTTCAAAGATCTTTTACCAAATACAAGTTTATGCAAATCACTTAGATTAAACATATTTACAACATCTTCAAATAATTCAATCCATTTTCAACACTTTGATGAGAATCATCATCAAATGGCATAATAATACTTTCAATATCATTAAAACTAATGTTAGGTTGATAAACATTGCGAACTGGAAGCTGCACTGATTCCTCACTTAAATTTTCATAACTTTTGCGATTCTGTTCGTTTTCATTTTCTGAATCCGATTCAGAATCATTTTCACGAATAATGTTCTGATTTAATATATCTAAGTCGCAGAGATATGTTAACAGTCTTAGAACAATTTCTTTTTTTGTACCTTCGTTATTTATCAATAGCAGATTGCTAATTGTAATTAGTTCATTTAGAGATAGCTTCTCTTCAATCAGTTTAGCTTTTTCATTAAAATCTTTACAATTCGGCTGAAAGTCAAAGCCAGAAAATTCTCTTATTCTGCTTCTGTTTTGACAGTCTCCGTCGAAATCGAACAAAAGTTTATGCAAACATCGTATTTTCGATGTTCTTTCGGATGCTATTGCAGCCTTCAGTTCGGGAATATCTATCAATTTCATCGTAATACAAAATAGTGGAAATTTTGACTCACCGTTTTCGTCGTTGCTTCAGTAATTCCAATTGTAGCGGCGTCGATAATCCGTCATGTTTAGGCACAACATCCTACACAAAAGTGTATCATCCAAGTTCGTCTTACACTGAAATTTATTATCATCTTAATACAGGATCGTATCCAACTACATTTGCAGTTAAATTATTCGTACAAGATAGCATTCCACTTCAGGACACCAATATTTGTAGGCGAACATCAGGCACGCTTAGTGTTGGGTTCCATAATAATAATACACAGTTCATCAATCTAAATGGCTATATTGTCAGGATTAAGCTTACATTTTGAAGAAGCAGTATTTACAATTAAAGGTATGTACAAATGAAACAGTTCGTCATTAAATAGGCTTTTGGATGGCCCATCGTCGTCTTTAGTCTTTGTTAGAAAAAACCCACGTCGTTCATGCGTCTCGTACCGCCTCGTCGTCTCTACTCTTTTCGGCAGCTTGATACTCTGACGTCACTGGCGGTGGCAGCGCCATCTACAGGTACTCGGCTGGTGGCCCACATAACTTTAAGATGGGATTAAAATTATTAAATTCCTTGATACCCTTCTCTCAACATCTCCCGAAATCGCAAAGATTTTTGCCGACGGAAGTCTTAATTTCTTACCGACGAAGGGGGGGGGGCAAGCGGTCACCGACGGAGGCAATTGCCCCCCGCTGGCGCCACCCCTGGATAATGGGTCTCAAAGTTTACCGCTATCTTGGATTTCATTTCCCTTTTTCAGTTTTTCTTGAATATCTCGAAAACTATTCAATTTTCAAACCACATTTGATTTAACAAATTAAAGACCGTACAATTCCCTATAAATGCATCGTTTTATTTTTCTTCTAGCTTTAATAGTTTTTGAGATAATTGGTCTGTCTCAAAATGGATGAATTTGTAAAAAATCTTAGTTGATAGTTCAGTCAGCGAAGGGTTTGAAAAAACATTAAATCGTATAGTTTTGAAAATTGGTGCACATATTTGCGAGAGGCTCCTGTTTAACATACTAAAAGCCCCCGGTCCTGAGGAACAGCTCGCGCCTCCATCTTGGATTTCATCCCCTTTTTTGGTTTTTCTTGAATATCTCGAAAACTATTCAATTTTCAAATTACAATTGATTTAACAAATTAAAGAGCTTGAAATTTCCTACAATTACATGCATTTATTATTCGTCTAGCTTTAATAATTTCCGAGATAATGGGTCTCAAAATTTGCCGCCATCTTGGATTTCATCCCTCTTTTTTAGTCTATTTTGAATATCTCGAAAGCTATTCAATTTTCAGTTACAAGTAATACAAAAAATTAATGACCGTAAATTTGTAGATATTTAAGAAAAACCAAAAAAGGGTGGGGTGGACTCCACGATAGTAGCGAACTTTGATGTCCATTATCTCGGAAACTATTAAAGCTAGAACAAAAATAAAAACACGCTTTTATAGGGATTTTTACGTTCTTTAATCGTATCACGTGTGGTTTGAATATTGAATAGTTTTCGAGATATTCAAGAAAAACTAAAAAGGGGTATGAAATCCAAGATGGCGGCGCGAGCTCTCCTCCCTCAGGAACGGGGACTTTTAGTATGTTCAACAGGAGCCCCTCACGAATATGTGTACCAATTTTCAAAACCATATGATTTAATTGTTTTTTTTTCAAATCCTTTGCTGACTGAACTATTAATGACTTTATTATCTGCTTCCTCTTTCTTCATCAATGGACACGGCCGTATATTGAAATACTGAAATGTTATCCTGAAGTGACAAAATAACTGGTTATTTGTTATAATTAACAAATTACCAGTTAATTTGTCATTTCGGGAAATCTGTGACCTTTTTCAATATCTACACTATTAAAATCTGATTGTATGTATGTATGTATATGAGGCTATCTCCTCACGAACCGCTGAACGGAGAAACGCGCCGAAAGTACCAAAAGATGGGAAATAATCCAAGGAATCCATTCTGACCATTTAAATTCCGAAATTTAGTAAAAATGATATCAATTAAAAACTAATTTACAACAATACTTTTCATTGTTACAGAGCAATTCAAACCGTTTTCATTGCTTAAACAAATATTTAATTGCGTGTCTCTGTTTCATTGTTGAATGAAGCAACAATGCAATATTGATTCCTAAACAATGCAATATAGATGGCGTTGTGTGCAGGCTTTGGTAATTGATACAAAGAAACAGGGAAATTTAAATCGCTCAAATAGGTTTTTTTTTAAATAGGGTTTTTCCGTGAGGTTTTACTTTGAGATTTCATGCATGCATTGCTCCCTGCGTATATACTTCAATTCGAATAAATGATGTTTACATTTGTTTAATTGCATCAGGGATGGAGAGTAGAGGAGTCTGCCTTTTTATGGCGGAGTCAGAGTCAGTTAAAAATCATGCTGTAATCAGAGTCGGTTTGAAAAGCATGTTTTAATTTATAAACTTAGGAAGTATAGTTGTTCATTTTAAATTTGTATTAATTATTATACGTTTTATTGTTTAAAATTTTAAAATAAAATCTCTTTTTTCCAAATCTCTCGTGTTTTAATTCAAACCATACTGTTTTAAGGTAATAAAAAGACTTGATTTGAAAGTTTTAATCCAACAATATAAGATTTAAAGGAGATATTTCTAGGGAAAAAAAATTGTAGAAAAATAAACTGGAGGCGGGCATATGAAAAATATGGGTCCCGTGAAACGCCAGGTTACTTCCTTCCCTCCGTTCTGAAAAAACTTCTGTTCCTCTTCTCAAAAAACAATTCCGGAATCAGATAGACCAGAAGTCCCCAACCTGTGGTACGCGTACCCCTGGGGATACGCAAAGGACCATTTGGGGGTACGCGAAATAAAAGTTGTCAATGGCGGAAGCAAGAAAACACAAGGGATTTAAAAAGTTAGAGAATTTTGTTCCTCCAAGTGAATACTTGGTATTTAATAACTATACAACTTGAATAGTTGATTAATACGGAGTGTAATTTTTTGCCATCCTTATAAGTTAATGCGAAATTATTACAATACTGATTTCATTTGTTTTGGCATTGATCTACTATTGTAAAAATGCAATAAAAAGTAAAATAAGTCTAGCGAATGTTACAAATGTTATTAATTGGAGTCATTTGACTCTTAAGCTAACATAAGCTTTAACATTATTCATAAAAACTTCTTTGGATAGACAGGTGGTTGTTGGTGGTGGTGGTGGAGGAGGATATGTCAATGGGGGTACGCGAAAATATAAAATTTAATCAAGGAGTACGCGAGGGAATAAAGGTTGGGAACCTCTGAGATAAACCATTCATTTCGCCAGAACACGGTATATATATATTACAAAATAACATTTTTTTGTATTTTTTTTAAAATTGCAGATTTTTATGCGTTTTCGCGGTCGGAATGTTTGAACCGCTCTTTTCTCCTTAATTATTTAGGAGAGAAAGTTGAGCATGTGTCACGCTACCTCACTCCTTTCCGCCAGGGAATGACGCATTATTCGTGATAGCCTGTGTAACGCCGGGCCACGCAGCTAGTCTACACTATTAAAATTTGACGTGTATGTATGCATGTGAGCCTATCTTCTCACGAACCGCTGAATGGAGAAGGGTGATTAAAGTTCCAAAAGATGGGAAATAATCCAAGGAATCCATTTTGACAATTTAAATTCCGAAATTATAATTGGTAAAAAAGATATTAATTAAAAATTAATTTGCAACAATACTTTTCATTGTTGCAGCGCAATTCAAACCGTTTTCATTGTTTAAACAAATATTTAATTGTGTGTTTCTCTTTCATTGTTGAAAGCTGCTACAATGCAATATTAGTCCAGTCAAAATAGACATTCAACTTCGGAAAAATTCGCATAGAGCTGAAAATCGGTACAGACCTTAAATACATCATTATCAATGAAATGTCAAAAGTCCCCATCGATCCCACTTCGGCTAAAAATTTTATGCAAGGTCAAAGGTCGAAAAATCGGTTTTTCGCAAATACCTCTTAAACGGTAAGTGTTATCGTAAAAATAGTTCATACAAAGTTTGTAAATTATGCAATTCTGTACAAAAAAGTTTTTTTTATCTACTTTAATGAAACAAACTTTATCATACAGTTTTAAATTTATTTTTAAAAATTGTGTTAAGATTAATCGTGAAATTCTTCTTCAACTGTCATCTAAATAATCTTCAAATCTTCAACAGTGATATGTTATTCTTCGCTTTCTTCTTCTTCCCCTTGTTGCTGGATTTCTATAGATTGCTCTAAGAAAAAAGCTGGAGCAGATATCTCTTCATTGATATCATAGGCATCTTCATCTGTAGTATTTGATTCAACAGTGGAGTAAGACTTGCCTTGGCAATTACTACATACTTGTGAACTTTTTACAGCCACATTTATAATTACGATCCTTCTTGCAACTACAAAAAATAGTATTGAGAAATTTTTCTGGAGCAGGTGGAAGTAGAGTCTGAATTGGCTCCATCTTTCAATACCGATCCCCAGTTTTCACTTTTCAGGGTCCAGTTCGTTACCTAGACACACTTGGACTTGATAGTACACACGGCATAAATGTTGGTAAGCAGCAGCAGATTTTGGAGGAAGACAGGATAACTGTACTCGTTTATTGTTACGTGTATTTTTCACAAAACTTAAATATCTATACTTGTCTATGGAATCAATTTTGTTTGGTGCTCCATACATAGCAAGAAGAAAACGAGTTCCATTTGTGAGGATAATGTCTGGAGAAGAGCCGATATTTATGAATACTTCAGCGCAATCAATTAAATCATGACGTTTTTCAAATAATTTAAATACTTTTGTTTTACCTCGTTTGAAAAACGCTGACGTAGTATCGCATCCGGTTATTGCATGTAAAAATGAGATATGAGCTTGACATTTTGTATATGAAGTTAAACTTTGTGATGAATACATTTTTGTTTCTATTTGAGCTTTGCCAGGTTTTAAAAAGTAAATAATGCTATCAATAGGAGTTCGTGCAATCAGTATTATTAACAAATCGACATCTTCACCAACAACAATAGTTGTATTTGTATTGAACTTTTCTAAAGCTGTTTAAATTATGAGGACATCAGCGTCGTTATTAACGCGTTTCAAAAAAATATCAGCAGCTTTTAATTTTGCAGATAGCATTGAACTAAGCGAGTTATGAGTATTAGCAAGAAATTGCTGCTGGTTTGTTGTAACAGTCATAAATCGATCAAAAAGGACATCAGAAGATGAAGATATTTTAGTAGTCCGATGATGTTGCTCTGCAACTTTGGTATTCTTCGTATAATCAGAATAACCATCAAATACTATAATACCGTTATGACAAAAATGTCTATGTACATAATGAACGTATTTCTCAAAAATAGCATCGAATATTTCTTCTCGATCCAAAACAACACGATGTAAAAGATATCCTCCATCGATGATATAGGTAGTATTTGTGTTATCAATTTCAACATGTACACATTGAAAACAATCATAAATGGCTAATTTTTGTGTTTTGCGCATTCCAATTGCATAGAAGAGTGATAATGGATAAGGAGCTAATTCATATTTGAAGAATGTTTGAAATTCATCCTCAAAGAACTTAGTAATACTCATGCGTTGAAATAATAATACAGGATCTATTGGTACCTTCTCACCGTGAACTTTTATAGCGCTACTGATAGTTAAAAGAGGGAGTACTTTATCAACACGTTTCAATTTAATGTTATTAAAAGTCTGGCCAAACATTCTAGTCATAGAAGTAATTGCAACTTCACGAGCATTATGACAATTAATTTTTTCATCGCCAACGACTCCACTTGCAATGGAAATATTTTTTTCAACCACAGGAAAAGGGTCATGCAATAAAAACCACTCAAGAAGCTTTTTAATGTCTTCAGTATCTCTTTTTACACGTGAATCACTTGCATCTACGTGCTTATCTGTTGTGTCCATTTTTACATTACCAAGATCTTCCAATCTCACATACAGTATTCATTGCATGCATGCTATAAACCCATTTACTTATGACACTCTCTTGCGTACTTCTTCCTCGAGAAATACCTCCATCTGTTTGCATTGATTTCATTAGTGGTTGCTCAATGATCACATCTGTCGAAGTTCCACAACTGAATTTAGCAGAACGTCTAACAGTGAGAAATCCTTGTATAAACCTTCTAAAAACACTAGGATCAATCAAATTTTCCAATTGCAGCATGTCCTGGAGATATAAATAGGTAGATTTAGCATAAGGAAAATGTCCTGATGCGTGGAAATAAGGAATCATTTCTTTAACGCAATTCAAATGAGCTTGCCAATCTCCCATACATTGAGCTCTTATGAACTCCTTTGCAATCGATACCATATGAAAATATTGAATCCGTAATTTTCCTGTAGAGCCTCGTCCTTCATATTGTTTTACTTTTTTATTGCACTGATAAAGTAATGCTTCAGTTTTCTCATCACAATTTTTAATATCATTATATGAAATAGTGTTATTTTTTTACATCTTCAATAGTGTTTTGAAGATTTGCATCCATATCATCATCAATAACGAGTTCTTTTGATATTATTGTTGCTAAAGTGAGATGAAGTAATGTGTGAGCTCTGACAGCTCTGGCGTAAGCATGTCCAGTGAGAATTTTATCTAATGAATTAGGTGCATAAATTAAAGAAAGCACCTCTTTGTTACCACTTCCTTGCATAATATAACCAATTGCTCAAAAAAACGAACTGACTAAATGAAAACTTCCAAGCCTTATTACAATCTTTTATAAATCATATCCTTCAGGTGCATGCAGTTACAAATTCTCGAGCTTCTGTATACAAAGTTTGATCAAAAGTAACAATGCATACATCGTGGCCATAACGCTTTGCATTCTCCAAAGCACGTAGTAAAGTTGTGTATATAGTATCGTAGTCACTCGCTGGTTGGGGAATAAATGGTAAGAATAAAATTCGAGATATTGAAAAATCCCTACTATTGCTTGATAAACGTTCAATATAATCGTTCCAACCTGGTAATGATAAATTATTCCATTTCCCCTACAACCATAACATATCTATTTTGTGATACACTTGTATTGGCACATGAGCTTTTGCCGCAAAATCTTTTGCTGAAATTACTTGTTTTGTTCATGATAAAGGCTCTTCTGCTGAAACTGAACTTTTTGGAGTAATAATTTGAATGACACGCATTATGTGGAGAGTGTTATGGCTATTTTTTATTTTAGCCAGTGTATTTCCAAATTTTTAAACCGCGATATCTCATGAATCATCATTCATGAGATATCGAAGTTTAAAAATTTGTAGGGAAAAAAGTATTCAGAGCTTTTTTCGTAGAGAATCGCATAATCTACAAATTTTGTATGAACTATTTTACCATAAAATTTACCGTTTAAAATATATTTGCGATAAACCAATTTTTTTACCTTTGACCTTGGATAAAATTTTTAGCAGAAGTGGGATCGATGGGGACTTTTGACATTTCATTTATAATAATGTATTTGAGGTCTGTACCAATTTTCAGTTCTATGCGAGTTTTTCCGAAATTTCTAGTTTCTTTTGTCTATTTTGACTGGACTATATGGATCCCTCAACAATGCAATATGGATGGCGTTGTGTGCGGATTTTGATAACTGATGCAAAGAAACAGGGAAAATTAAATTGCTCAAATAGGATTTTTACTAAAAATGTTGTTTTTCGTGAAGTTTTACTTTGAGATTTCATGTATGCAGTGCATGCTTCATGAGTATATACTTCATGAGTATATACTTCAGATCGAATAAATGGAAGTTGCATTTGTTTAATTACATCAGGGATGGAGAGTCGAGGAGTCGGCCTTTTTCGGAGGAGACGGAGTCGGTTATAATACCATGTTTTAATTTATAAACTTTGGAAGTATATTTGTTCATTTTATAGTTGTATTAATTATTATACGGTTTATTGTTTAA
>BGPR01051129.1:0-10895 GCA_013235015.1 Araneus ventricosus
TTCAAATTTATAAACACTTGAAAGCATCCCGGAATACAGGGGGTGGAAAACTAATTTGAAAAATTTAGTTACAAAATTAGCTAACTTTCCTGGACACTATTTTTTTATTTCTAGTTGTGGGCAGCTAAAATGAAATAAAAATTTAATTTTTCAGTAAGAGGTGGAGGGGGAGGGGAAGTCGCCGGCACTGGCTAGAGATAATTTTAGTTCTGCATAAATACATGTATAAATATGTATATTATTAAAATAACAGTAACAATTAAAATATCCGAATGTTTTTCAAAGGAATTTAATCCATGGAAAAAAGAATAACTTCGTTAATCAGCGCTTAATAAAGACGGCGAAAGAGAGGTGGGCTGAATTCTTGCATTTCACTTTCTAAGGAACAAAAGTCTAAAGAACAAAATTTAAGAATTGGAAACAAATTATTCATGCAATTAATTTTTCATTTAAATAATTACACAGACATTACTTTTTTCGTATTTTTTCCAAGTACTCCATTTCCCAAATTTATTTATTCAAACATAGTCTGTAAATAATTAAAGGAAATAAATTTGCTCTCTTCGAATATTAATTCAGATTATTTTTTAAATATACTTTCATTCAACGTTGTTCGTTCTGTGAAAACTCCCTTTTCCTGATTTAATTTTCATTAATGGATTTTGGAAGCATTGATTAATTTTTACATTTGCTCACAGACATGTCCCTAAAGACTTTCAGATTAACTACTTCATATTAATGTGAAAGATCAAACTAATATTTAAAGATAGATAAAAATCTAAACATGCATTATTGATTCACTAATGCATTTTTTTAAAAATATGTTTTATGACGAGGGCAATGAATAAATTTTGCTGGTATGGCTCAGCAAACATAAATGGTGCCCGGAACAAGGTACTATTTTTTGGTTCTATCATCATATTTTACTTTAAAAAATGGCATAAACATAATAATGCTTTGACCCCTTGGCAACCCTTAAAACTGGCACCCGGGACATCTATACCTCCTTGTCCCCCGGTCGCTAAGCCACTGCTAATCTGCTTCCCGTGTGGCTTCAACTTGGACGGAACTGTAGTTAAATCTTGTATAACTTCATTCAAAACCAAAGCACTCAAAGGAAATACACGATCATACGGAATTTTCAAGACTTGACCGACACCAGAAAAGCAAACGAATGGTCAGACTAGCGGAACTGTTCTCCTTCGTAGTATAGTGAAGAAAACCTAGTAGGGATTTCAGATGTCTTCCTGCAAAACGATTTGATCCAAAATTTGGCATAAATCTACAATTTTGGTATCGAAACCTCATACAAAGTTTTATTAGTCTTGCTTGCTCTTATTTTGCGTTATCGTCTTCATCTACACAAGCACTGACAAACAAGCATACAGTTTACCGCTCGATGGATTTAGTTGGATTTTGGTATCGAGAACACATACAAAGTTTTATTAGTCTTGCTTGTTCTGATTTTGCGTTATAGTCTTCATCTACACACAAACTGAGAAACAAGCGTAAAGTCTACCGTTCGATGGATTTAGTTCAAATTTAGACAGAGATCTACAATTTCTAATTAATTCAATTTAATTTTTGAATCCATTGGATCACATCTTGCGAAAGAACGTGGCATTATAGCATAACCTAAGGCAATAGATAGGCAGATGTGGGATGACATGCGCTTCTACTTTCTTCATTTTACTGTGACGTCACCTTAATCAGGGCTGGCCCGAACAAAAGCGGGGCCTGGTACGAAGTTGATTTGTGGGCCCTGGTGCAAAGTTGATTTACGGGCCTTGAAACTAATTTCGTAAAACAAAATAATAATTTATTGATTTTCCTATTTGTTACACTGAACAAATTGGTATATTAAGGACTTAATAAATACTTGAAAATGATAATTAATTAGATTATTTGATTTATGAGTGATTTTGAAGGTAATTAAAATGTTAACTTTATAAAAATGATTCAAAATAATAAAAAAAATATTATTTTGAATCATGAGAAAGATTTTTCTACAGATACGACGGTCATTGATAAGGTCAGAACAGTCACACAATTTGAATACAGTTCAGATAAATTCATTTTTAAATAAATATTATAATATTGTTATCCTGTTATGCAAAGTAGATGACAAACTTTGATTTCATTAAATAAATCAATGTAATCCATTTTGTCTTGCAAAGTCGCATTTAAGTCTCTGTGTTTCCAGACAGTTTGTGAATCTCATCCTAATTACATAAAAACTCCTATGGTGTCCCATATCCGTGATAAATTTTTATTTTTTTTCTCAAAGAAAAAAAATGTCACTATCGATTATGACTAGAAAATATTGAATTTGGAAATATTCTTTGACAGATGAAATAGCTGATCATTTCCTTAAATTCAAAACTATTTTTTTCATCACGTTCTTTTATTTTTACATTCAGGTGTCACTTTTAACTAACTCTTCCACTATTTCCTTTGCAGATATTAAAAGAAGATATGAATCCCGATGCATGATATATCTCAAAAATTTTTAACAGGCCTTTTAAATGTGAATTTACATACGAATATCTATATTAGAATTTTGAAATATCTGGTATTAAAAAATAAATCAGTAGCAGTTGACTAGTTATATTTACTTAACCCTTTGAACGGCAAAAATATTTCAGCTGATTGCTTTGAAAACGGCCTCTCTGTAGCTAAATGGTGAACGCAAATCTTTCGGATAATAAACAGAGAGCAACTTTCTACGCCGGAGCCGGTTTTAGAATAGTCATCAGAGAGCGACTTTCTACGTTCCAGCCGGTTGAGGGGTTAATTCAGTGCCAATTACTTACCAGCAATATTTACTTCATTCAGTATGTCATACCAAATAACTAAACTTAATAAGAATTTTGAAATGAAGTTTATTTTCGATTCATTGGATTTAGGATTATTTTTTTCATGTCAATAGTATATTCATAAAGAAAACTCAAAGCTCGAGAAAATTGTGATTCTTGAGTATGATCTCGCAGATTTCACATTTTCGAAGAGACAATCCCACGTCGCTGACAGGGGTTTTGGAATAAGATATCCAAGAGGCTTTTTAATATATGCCAGCACATTACAGAACTTGCAAAAATATTATATATGCTTTCTTAAGTCACAAAAAAATGAATTTGCAGATTAGATTTTTTGGAAATGTCTATAAAAACAAAATTCAAATTATGACTTCTGCAGCATATACTGTGCTTTGGAATTCTTTGCAAGATAAGCGCTTTTGCAAACCTTTATGTAAAACCTCTCATATTAGATCTGTTATAGTTAGGCTCACCATAATTTTTTGGTTGAAATCCGCACACGTCGGAGGATGGGTCAAAGTATAGTATAAAATTTTAAAAGCTGCCTGCCAACGACCCTCTTTCGTAAAACTACCACAGAGTTTGTGGTAAAAAATTTAAGACGTCAGAATGAAAAGAATATACACTTTTTAATCATGTTCTGTAATTCAAAATTGCATTGATGAAAAACAGATTTAAAACAAAATTGCCAAATCTTTTAATTTTCGGTTTGAACTGGTACACGGATAAGGAGACTCATCCACTTTTTCATCAACAACAATGGCGGCTTTTCCCTCAGGTGTTAGAGGCGCCCGCCTCGTGCCTTAAGACGTTGGGGACCTCGAAATCTATTCGATGTACATCGCAGTGCTAGACCTACGACAAATTTACATGAGATAGGAGGAAGGGGCCTCAAAACAATTTTGTGTCTGTGTCCTCATACTGTCAAAATCCGCCGCTGGTTAACAATGGATGTAAATTGTTGACCAGTGGCGGATTTGGATGTAAACAAAGGATTTTCTTTCATTGGCGGAATGACGTTGGCTTTTGTGAAAACGCTCACTATTACAACCAAATTTTTCTCTCCGCATTCACTGGCGTAAATTCCAACGTTAGTCAGGACGTGAGCTTGAAATCCGGACTTATGGTAATCCTAGTTATAGTGCCACTGTCTACGCAGTTCCCTAAATATAATTCCTCTTTTTACTTTCTCGTATATGAAGTATACAGAGAGAAAGTATTGTTGTCGTCAAAAAATTCGAACTCGAGATTTTGACGAATTTCCACGTTTTAGACCTCCCTGAATCCGAAAAACACAATATTAGAATTATGTCCGTCTTTGTGTCTGTGAACACGATAACTCGAAAAATATTAGAGATACGGGGATGCAATTTGGTATGTGATCTTTACACATAATTTGTAGGTTTCTATCAAATTTTGGACAAAATCCGTCTAGGGGAAGTCTGTCTGTCTGCCCGCGTTCATGTGAACACTATAACTCAAAAACCGGAATAGCTAGATGGATAAATTTTGGTACACAGTTTTATCATCATGAATGTAGGTCCGTATCAAATTTTGGACCAAATCCGTCGAAAGGTTGATTGTCTGTCGGTCAGTATAATCGCCTATTTTTAATCGCAATAACTTCTTAACAAAATTACTTAGATAAATGAAATTTGGTATGTGGCCGTCTTACCTTAATTGTAGATTTGCATCCAATTTTTATGTCAATCGGTTAAAAATAAGGCGTTCAACTAGCATAACTAATTTTTATACTACGATTCTCCATGCGCATGCGTACTGGTAGCAATCTCTGTGCAAACGAATTACGTCACTTTGTCTTTGAGCCGGCAAGAGTGGAACCTAGTGTGTGATAGATGCGTTTTATTCGGTACGCATTTCTTTGAATTTGATTCTTTACCTAAATACTTTACAATCACTATAATCTGCAATGAAAAACCTTCTGATAGTCATTGGATTCTGGGTTGCAGTAGGTTCGAATTTTTTTATCCACGCGGGAGGGGGGAGGGGAAACAGCACCTTTTTGGGGAAGTATACGAGAAAGTTTAGGGGAGACCACTCCCGCTGCTTCTGATAGGCTTTCAATTTTGACTGATAACCCTTTTCCTGTCGAGTCTTTTACCGTTTAAAAACAAATAAATCGTTCTTATATACTCGTATCACTTTCCGAGGCAACTACATTAACATATCTTAAAATAACAGATAATTGATGGCTCTGGAGTGCAATCTAATAAAAGTGTGAAATACTTAGCTTTTTTTATTTAAATATATTATTTACTTTCTAACTTTTTTTAGCCAAAGCAGTAATCAGTTCGTCTTGTATTCTATGAAATAAAAGGAATGCGATGCTGTTTTCACACAACAATCCAAATTTTGTTTCATGATTGTGTGAAATCTTGCAAGTAATTCTATGAGATCTAAGAAATTACCTTTGTATGGTTTATATAAAGCATGGCTACTTCCCTTGAATGCCAGATTATGCTCTGATAAATATAAAATTGAAGCCACTATTCATTCATAAACAGATTTTACACAGTGTGTTTTGTTCCTAGTTACTTTTTCATGTTCTCTGTCATAGTATTTCCCAGTATGAAATTCTTTTTAAATTGTAGCAATTTATAAATAGCTTGTAAATGATATTCTGATCTGATATTCTGATCTTTCATGACTTGTGAATGAACTACGAATCAGTTAATCACAAAGAAGTCGTATTTTGAAGAGGGCTACAATGTGTCATCTTATGTATTTTGGAGGAAAGTACCTTACCCTCTGTTCTTTTGATGTTCCACTTCTTAATCTTTCTAAATACTCATAAAAATTCTGCTATTTTATCATCCGGAAAATTTTATTTTTTACTTTACTTTGCCATGTCATTTTAGATGATACGTTCTAAATTCCCTATCTTATATATAAAGGCAATCACCAATGACTGACTGACTCATTACTACACGAAATCTCCCAAACCACTGGACTAGAAACTTGAAATTTGGCAGGCGGTTGTTTCTAGGAGTAGTGTCACAAGAAAGGATTTTTCCAAATTTTAATAGAATTTAAATTACCAAAAATTGCCTTTAAATTTTAACGTTTGGAATATCTTCGAACTTATTATCGTAAAAAAACCATTTTACATCATCTAAAGATTAAAAATTAGCTTCTCAATGACACCAATCTTATTTCCATGCGACATTTTATTCAATTTTACTTAATACTAAAATGTTTTAAAATGAATTGTACCAATGTTTTTTATTGTTAGGAATAAAATTCAAAACCATCTCATTATTTCATAAATATTTTATTCACGTGCTTTTGAAATTATTACGGTTATGATAGTATAAATTGTTTTCTTGGGATACTAACTCCAAAAATAACTCCTCCAACTCCTGATACACCTGTACCAGGTAGCTCAAATGCGGAGACCAAAAGAAGAGAGAGGTTTAGCTTGTTATTGAGGGGCCGGGATGACACGGGAGGATCAGAACGAAAGATGTTGTTTTGAAAATGCTGAAAGAACAATTGTTTTATTAGTTTAAAAGCGTTATAAGTACTTACTTTTGGAGATATTTTCATCGCGAGCAATCTCGCTGGGTCTATTAGGCTAATATTAAACACGTGAAAATTCAAGAATGATATATAATAAAAAAAACTCATACCAATCCATAACACAAAACTTACAAACAAATTTAAATTTATGCGCAAAATACGATTTTAAATCTAACCTGTAAATTTAAATACCATGGTCACCTGATTTCTTATGAACCACTAAGGCTGAATAATTGCTAAGAAATGTCCTCCCAAAAATATTTAAGTATTTAAAAAAGGTGTGGGGTAAGGAATCGCCATTTTAAATCAACGAGTAAGTGATTTTTTAAAGAAATTATAAACCTGAATTTGAAAAGCAATTAAAAAGATTTTCTGAGATAAAAATCGTTTTTCCCTCCAGACTGCGGTCATTATAAAGATTATTTGATGACTTATTTAATGGACAGACATATCACAGTCACAGACACAATTATATCTTTGCAGAGCCTAATGAAGTTGAGTGAATAAGGCCTGAAATTGTCAGACGCAGTATGATGGGTGAATACATTTCACATTGTAAGGGCCTACATTCACACTTTCAAAAAAAACAATATCCGATTCTTCGTAGATCTATAACAATAACTGTGCTTAATAACTGACTTAAACATTTTCAATTAGATTCTATGGCTTTTCTAATTTTTTTCAAGCATTTTATTAAAAAAATGTGCAAAGTCTCCTTTATGAGGTTCATTTAAAAAGTATATCTGATTGATTTAGAGGCATTTTAAAATGATATTTAAAGAAAAATTTTAACAGAAATTTTTTTGGAAAAAATTTTAATAAGATATAAAGATTCATCAGATTGCATTTTCTTTTTGGAAGAAAATACCAAAACAAATTTATAATTTTTTTCCCATCAAATTTGGACTTTTCAAACATTCTCTACAACAAAAAAACAATTATAGAATGGTATACTTAATATAAACCGGTTTGTTTGTCGAGAATATAATTAATTGAAACTTGCCCATAATTTCATTTTATGGTTCCTTAAAAGTAATTTCAAATCAGATAGATATTTAATCTATCTCTTTTGCATGGCACCTGTTCTGTTTGTTGTCTTGCATGGACGTCCCTAAGGGAGTGAAGGTGCATCCGTGTCCTGTGAATATCTAATTGCAGGTTGTCGCCGCCAATCCCACTTTCTTTTTTCTCATGCAAAATATGCATTTGATTTCCACATTATAAATTCGGTACTTATGTTTTTTCTTGCATGACCAGCAAATATGCTATATTTGGTTTAAAACATAAATGATAAAAAATAATTAAAACATAACATTAAACATTACCCTCATATTTCAACAATGGAAGAGAAAACAAGCAAATAAATATTTGTTTTAAAACAATGAAAATCCATTTGAATTTCATTGGAACAATGAAAAGTATTGTTGTAAATTATACCTGTAAAATATTTTAAAAAATTCATTAAAATTAGAGAAAAAATTGTACAGGAACGTAATTATCATTTAAAAAGGTAATTCTCTTGTATTTCTTTCAGATGGCGTAGAAATGATTTTGTGCTGTTATATTTTGGAAGTTATCGAAAAAACCACAAAATTTCAAAGTACTTTAATTAGTAATTGAAATTTAATTAAAATCAAAAAAGGGTTTCTTGAGGAGGCCCTCCCAATCTCTCCCAGAGGTCTGCCCTGTAGAGGATCAGCCACACACACACACACGCACGTTATCGTTATCGCACGTACGCACGCGCACGCACGCACGCACGCGCACACACACACACACACACACACACACAATAATAATACACACACACACACACACACACACACACACACACACACACACACACACACACACACACACACACACATTTCAGTTTTATAATTACTAGAGAGAGTGGCAAAGATAGGGGATTGGGTGACAAAAGTAGATTAGTTAAAATTATAAACACTTGAAAGCATCCTGCATACAGGTGGAAAACTAATTTGAAAAATTAGTTGCAAAATGAGCTAACCTTCCTCGACACTATTATTTTATTTAGTTTTAAGCAGCTAAAAATGAAATAAAAAATTTAATTTTTTCAGCAAAAGAGGTGGAGGGGGGGGGGGAAGCCGCCGGCACTGGCTAGAGATAATTTCCGAATTTGCATAAATACACGTATAAATATGTATATTATTAAAAATAACAACAACAATTAAAATATCCGAATGTTTTTCAAAGGATTTAACTACGGAAAATAAAAATAACTGTTAATCAGCGTTATATCAAAGACGGCGAAAGAGAGGTAATAATTTTGCATTTACCTCTTCTGTATGAACAAAAGTCTAAAGAACAAAATTTAAGAAATGGAAACAAATTATCTGTATGCAATTAATTTTTCACTTAAATAATTACATGATATTATTAAATCATAGCATCCAAAATGAGCATCCCAAACATTATTAAAATGTTTGAGTTTTAATGCCAACCTAAGATTTTTCGAATTTGGTATCAATTCCAAAATATTCTGGTTCAACCCCTAGAATATTTATTACTTATAAGACCAGTAAGGTGTCTTCCAAGAACAGCCCACATATGTCGATAGGATATAATTTGTAAAGGTTTAAGGCTGATCCATCTGCCGAATTTCCTCACTTCGTAACAAATCTTCCAAAGCAAACGTATGGTGTCGAAGTCATTGTCGTCCATAAAATAAAGACCCGACTCACCTGCTCCCCTAACAAGAACCAGATGGAGTGCAGGATGAATATAAAATCCCTATGCAGTTTCAGCATAAACTGATTTTATTTAACAATGTGACATATTGTGGAAATGCCCAGTCACGATAGGCGACAAATTCGGTACATTTCAGTCTCTAGCGCTCCGCCGTGTACCGAAACGCTCTCCCCTACAAACTTGGTATAGTTAGGTTTTTAACTGTTCATTGATGCTGACGGAATACACCTTAGACTTGGCAAAACCCTAGACAAAAAAAGTCTAAATGAATCAAATCTGTCGGCCAGCCCAATGACTTAGTGACCCACGACCAATCCGTCTCCCATATAGTTGCGTAGTCATTACCTTTTAGATTACTGAAATCCATCTCCAGGTATAGTTACGCAGCCATCACTTTCTAAATTACTGACAATCTGAATGTGGTAAGCATGCTTTTTCAACTTGTAAAGTAGGGCTTTCCTGGCTGTGGAACACCAAATTCACCACTTACTATCCTTGTAAAAATGTATGGACTATTCAGGATTGCTCCCTGTAAATTTTGTGAGGACTCCGATGTTATAGACGGCCTCCCAGCATATTCTTCATCTTTATCACTACCAGTTCGCTTGAATTTGTTTACTGGATTCTCGATGGCCAGCCTAGTGGGGCTTGGTTTTCTGAATTTGCGGGTGAAATCGTTCTGAACTTGCTCAAACGCCATCCTACTCAAACGAGCACAAACAGCTTTTCTGTCTTCCATCATAAGCATTCTTCTAGATCACCTGAAAAAGAATTTAATTAGCAAAGATGAAGCCAAAATGTATAGAGACTTTATAACCACCTAGCATTATGACATACCTACAGTAATGATGATCAGCGGCGCAGGTTGTGTACCGTAGCACAAACCTGAACCGCAGTTCATCCATTCTTTATGTTCTAAGTCTGAGATTTATCTTGAATTACAACACTGCTCATAGCAGAATAGGGAAATTTATTTTTCTACTTTCCCTCGTAGTATAGAAACGACTATCAAAGTTTTCAGAAAATTTGTGCTGAGAGCATAGATTAAAGGTACATTAGTTACAAATAAAAATTCATGCAAAAGAGCATTTAACTGTCATAAAAATATTGTATAGTAAATATAAAAATTACATTACATAATATTTAAATTATATAAAAATCTTATATTATATAAAATTGTATATTTATTTATTACCCACGCCGAGCCACTCACCCAGAGGGTATGGAGCGTTTTAACGCTTCATACCCTATGAGTGAAAATACAAAGGGAAGAATGTAAAGAAAAAGTGTTACATTATATAAACATGCAAACATTCAAAACAAATATAGAATAAAAATACAATCCTCAAAAATAATAATATAGTAATGCATTAAATAGACGTAAATTCATGAAATGGGAAATATAGTAGCAGCAATTACGGACTATTCGTGTGGGGGGACCACAGCCATATAAAAAATAAACCCAAAATGTACATAAACTAATATAAAAAGATTAATTTAAAAAATAAAGTCAATATATATTTAAAAATATATATAATTTTGGAGATTAATCGAATATATTTTATTTGTTTCCATGAACTTCTCATGTTATATATATATATATATATATATTATTTCTAATATATATATGGTTTAATATCTGTATATATTGAAAATGTGACACGTGTTTTGACTGTTTGAAAAATGCAACCACACACACACACACACACCAGAAAACTGAGTTATCCTGCCATGCCGTAGCATCCGATTAAAGCTGAATGATGGTTGGAATACTGAGGTGGGGGTCATAACGGCCGACACAGGTCACGCCCTCCCAAAGGAGATACT
>BGPR01051130.1:0-10895 GCA_013235015.1 Araneus ventricosus
GATTCAGGACTTTCGACGGAACGAAAATGAAATTATTAACACAAAGAATAATAAACAGTTTTCGAAGCATCTTAAAACTACATGAATTAATGTAGCAAAGTTCCAATGAGTAATTTGTTTCAGAAAGAAATAATTATCGCAATATCATTATATGAGAAGGATATAACTTATTAAAATCCTGCCGTCTCAACATTTTTTCTTGTGGATAATACAGCTTTAAATGATTTTTAATTCTTTACTTGCAAATAATAAATATCGTGACTATAATTGCTTAGGCAAAAATTACAAGGAAGTAGCAGTAATTGCATAGTTCCTTGAATAGCGTTTATTTTCTTTAAGGAGCCAATGATACTCTACACTTGCCTTTTGTCCATACTTTGCTAAATTTTCTACACATATATTTATATGTATGTAACGTATTTATAATCGTTAATTTCAGGATTTATTTATTGAATTATTTGAAATGAAGGCCACGTAAATTACAGATTCAAAATTGAGCCCCGTCTGACGAAGCCCCTTTAAAACAATGAAAAAATATGTGGATACAGATGAAGTGTAATTAGTCTTGAAGAAAATAAAAGCTAGCAAACTTTTGATGTTATAGAAAAAAAGTTAAAACAATTTTTTAAAATATTTTCTTTTATAAAAAAATAGAAATTATACTTACTTTAATTAAATTATGCAGGGTGTCATAAATTATTGTGCCCATTTCAAAAATTAAGAAAAAAACCCTGTATTATGGCAACTCCGTTTTTTTCTTTAAATGGGAAAGTAACTCAATTGTTTTTTTAGATAGATAACGCACCGTCACGGCACACTAAACCAACACAAGTGCCAACATGGTTACCGAACAACAGTTATTTGCCAGACGTGCCTTTGTCACGTCTGGCAAATCTCTGGTTACACGAAAGCATATTAATTGTAACAGTTCAAAGAATTATTCGGTCAGTGTATCTAAATTCTCGGTTACCTCTCTGACAAAACTTTTTTAACTACTCTCGCATTTAAAAAAAACGACGTTTCTGCATTATAGGGTTCCTTTTTTATTAATTTTTGAATTGGGTCCAATAATTTATGACCACCCTGTATTAATGTCCTGAATCAAGAAACGATAGCGTAAGCTTCCTTCAGTCATCGTTTGGTTCACAGATTATTTGGTTTTATCTTGCGATCCTCGCTGAAATCAGCTGTTAATGGTTTCACGCACTTTCAACTATCTTCCAGAAATTCCAGAAGTGAGGATTAACGAAATCTTGACATCTGCCTCTCATTGCAAAGGGCAGAACGCTAGAAACTGATCTTTCAGCTTCCACTATCCATGGTTTATGCCACAGATGATTTGGGTTTATCTTGCGATCCTCGCTGGAATCAGCTGGTAATAGTTTTACGCACTTTCAACTATCTTCCAGAATTTCAAGAAGTGAGCATTAACAAAATCTTGGCATCTGCCTCTTATTGGAAAGGGTAGAACGCCAGAAACCGATCTTCCAGATCACTGCATTCAAATCCAAAGTTTTCTCATTTTATTTTCTATTTACATATTGTCGCTTAAAAAGCAATACCACGCATCTCAATTTTTTGAAATTTCAAAGAGGAAGAAAAAACTGGATTTTTCACAATCAATAACGAATATTTCTGATTTTTTTCAGATGTTATTTGTTACATATCTACTGTTATTTGTAAGATATACACTGTTTTAGTTATTTCATACGAAATTGATCTGATGAGATAATGGAGTTTTCTTTTAAAGTTATGATTGTTGGTGCTGGTTAGAGCAGGGAACATTGGAGATTATTTTAATACTGGCTGCATTCATTTTCAGCAACACATCTTTAGACACACCAAAGGTTATGAAAGGCTATTAAAGGCACGAGAAGTTTGTTTTCTTCCTCTATGAGCAGACAGCACCGATAGAATTAAAGTCAGAGTTAAAAGGTACCTAAGCATAAAGCGAGATCTTGCCTCAATTATACGCATGCGTAATAACGGCTTGCAGAGAAAGGGCAAACTACTTTAGGAGACCCGAGAGAAAATGAGCTCTGTATCCCAACAAATTTTCAAAATCGACCATCCTTAAAATAGTACTCTCTTATAATTTGGCAGTGGCTTCTACAAAGTATAATCATTGCAACGAGAATAATTGACGCGAAATTCTGGAGTGCTTTTGTAACATTCTGGAAATACAAATAACATACAGGGTGTCCATACTTAAATGACTCTATTTTAAAGTTGTCTACAGACGAAACTATTGTTCAGAAAGTTGTGAAATTTTCTAGAGGACATGAAGATGGAATGATAATTTGTTTGAGGAAAAAAAAAATGTTAAAAATTTTGCCGCCAGAGGGCGTTTTTTAACGCTTCCATGCACGATTTTTTAAATTTCAAAGTAAAAAATGTTTTTGGCATAGGAAGTTTACATATAACAACAGAAAAATACACAAAAATATCAAAATAGAATTATGATATTAATAAATTTAATTTAATGAACGTATCAAATCACCATTTCTTTTTCTATAAAACAATACAAAAATATTTTAAAAGTAATATCAAATGGTAGATGAATAAATTATAGAATCAATTGATGAAACCATCAAAAATGCTGCACTCTTTAAAATGCTAAAAATTGCTTAAATATGTCAATCAGAAGTTATGTATCAGGAACAACTGACTACCACAGAATTATTAATAAGACCTGTGCTGTCCATAGAAAATGGAACGAATGATTATTATTCGATCTCTTCTGATGTTTCTATTCTGATACAGAGTGTACGAGTGGACAAAAATTTTTCTATTCATATTAACATGAAAAATAAATTATGTATCAAATTTGATACAGTATGCGTGAAGGATTAATGAATTACACATTTAGCACAAATTTACGATAGTTTAAAAATTTTATAATAACAAAACATGTTTCACATGACGGCTATCATTTTTGGCTACCATCTGGAATCGTAAGATAGCATATTACACAGTTGACAGCACTGCGGACATTGAAATGCTAAGACCATATCTTGAAAATCTCTCTTGAAGATCAGGTAAAGTTCTTGGATTATCACGACTTACCAGATGCTTCAAATGTCTCGGGGGGTGGCAAAAAATCGGGGGGGGGGCCACAGATTACAAAAGAGCTGGTTGTTGACACGTTCTTCTGCGAAGTGATTTCTAAGGACGTCTTTAACACAAAAGTTAAAGTGTGGAGGAATTCCATCTTGCATAAAAAGTGTGCGTGCAAGGCATTGATGTGCTTGCAGATCCAGAACAATTTCATTCTGTAACAACGATGCAAGATTGAACATGTTACTGGACCTCTAGTACTTAATTCATGGACGAAAGCCAAGGGGGAAACCAAGGTATTTCTAAGTTAAACGCCCTCTGGTGGCAAAACTTTTGAACTATATTTTTTTATTGCTCGAGCAACAGAAATAAGTTATTTCCTTTGCACAGTTAAAGTAAGAAAGAAATAATTATGTGTATTATATAGTTTTTTCTGGTACATTTCTACTTTAAATTGCAAAGCCATTACGAAAAAAATTCTTTGTGTTTTACAAAAAATTGTAATTATTCTGAAGAAATTTTGTAGATACTTAATTAATTTATTAATTAAGATTAATTTTAATATAATATTGAAAAACACAAGAAATGACTTTGACTTTGAAAAATAAATACCAATTAAAAAATAAAGCTTTTTCGGTATCAATTTATTTAAAACATATTTATTAGTAAAATGCTATAATGCTGTTAAGCACGAAAAAAGCCATCTTCTTTTCCATTCTGTTTCATTATAAGAAAATACGCCGAGTCAAATTATGAAATGAAAGATGAGAGGAAGATGTTATTGAAATTTTTATAAATATATTATCCTTTTTTAATTAAGATTAATCTTGCTATATTAAGATTAATATAACTAAATCAGATGCTTAGTTTTAGAAAGCTGCACAATTCTATTCTCTTACCAATTTAAAATAAATAAAATTTAGTTCTTTTGATATATTTCAGACTGTTTCAAAAAATATTTATATTTTACAAAGTATAATTACGAAAAATATTATATTTCCCACTTGTTAAAAATCAATAAATTTACATATAATTCGGTACAGGTCACTGCAAGACGTATCATCAAAAAGCTTAAGTAAATGTAATATAAATTTTTCAAGAAAATCAGTGCGGTAGATAGCTATATTAGCTATTTAAATAACAGTCAAATATGGAAACATTTTACTATATTTAAGCTTAATTTATTTAAAACGGATTTTAAGATATCTTCGAGTAAACAATATATTGTTTAAAAATAAGAAAAGTCGTCAAGACCACTGTATTTGGTTTAGTTGACTTCAATGATTAATGAGGCTTTTCAATCTTTTTTGATCACCGTACTTTGGATCAAAATAACCACTATTTTGGTTTGTTATGAATTTCTGAGAAAAAATATTTATAATGATTTTTTTCGTTCTTAAGCATATAAACTTGATGTTAATAAAAGTGCAAGTACAATAGAATGCATGAAAAGTGTATTATAAGCCAATTAAAAATGTTAGAATAACATAGAGACAGAAAAATCTACATACCCTTAGGTAGACTGATTAATAATTTGTACTTGAAACAAAGGTTTTTATATCGGTTAGATAAATTATTTTCCATTAAGTTTTTCTTTCTCGCTACTAAAATAAATTCTGTTTAAGAAAAGAATAACATTCCATATCGTAAAAGTCTAAACAAATTTTAATAATTTTAAATGACTCCTTATGTAGACAAAATGATTGGAAATTCTAATCACAATTTAGCAGAAAATACATTATTTTACAAATATTATTACAATGACCGTGTAAGAAAACATTTTAGTACTTCAAAAGTCTATTACTTTGATTTTTCTTGTCTCTCTTAAATATGAGGTAACATCTTAGGTAAAACATCTTAGATCTTTCCTATTAAGGATATCCGATACTAAATCAAACATAGGAGTTAATTTTTTAAATTAGAATTAAGCACATCATTAACATGATTCAACTTTTTATGTTATTTACGAGTTACTACTATAATAGGCCACATCCTCCGGTAACGCTCTGACGTCACCAGCAATAAAATTCGCGCATGCACTGCGAGACGTTAAACAGCATTATTTCATTGTTAGAGAACCTAAATTTCAGTAATTTTAAATTTAAAAGAGTAATTGCCGTTCTATTTTCGAATTTAATAGCTCTAAAATAATAAAATAAAATTTGCTATCGATTGATATAAAATTTATCTCGCCATGATCAATAGTTCCCGAGAAATTTTAAATTATATTAATAATATATTTCAAATTCATTTCCGTTTTTTAATAGAAAGTAGTAAATTACGTCAGTGGTATATCATGCGCGTGATATAGTTTGGACGCCACGATGATTATATTTATTGCAATCGTTATGATATAATTTGATGATATTTTTTGGCAACGTTTGACAACAACGTTTTATAATATTTTGCTGCAACTTTCGAAATTTTAACTTTTGACTTACGTTTGAGAAGCTGAGAATTTCATGGTTATTGAATTAATTAATTCATGGTTATTTAATATTTTACAATCATGAATTAGTTTAATATATTTTTTACGATGAATACCGACGAAGAACCCATCGCAAAAAGACGGCGGATGACACAGGAAAGGAAAGCAAGATGGTTAGCGAGGCAAAGCCAGGAATCGCTGGACAGGATTCGTGCAGTAGATGCAGCCGCTTATAGGAGACGCAACTCCAACTCAATCTCAAGCTCGCCGAGAAAGAAATGCTGAATCTCATCACATAGTCCGAAGCCGTCAAAGGATTCGCGACAAAGCAATTCACTTCATAGATGCCTAAGTAGAAACGGACAACTGCGGACCCATGAACATAATTTGCCAGTTCTGCAAATTAAAGAACTTTGTTGCAGAACGCCCCTCCCCCCTTCTGATGGCAAATTCACCAGCTGTTGCCGCAAAGGGAAAATCAAATTAGAGAAGCCCTCAGATGCACTAGGTAATGATTTGCTTTATCCTAATTTTCTTCTCGACTTATTGACGAATCCTAACAATCCTGATTATAAAAAATTTCAGGATAACATCCACTCAGACAATAGTGCTGTTTCTTTCGCATCGATGGGAACGAAAGTAGTTGATTTCTGCGGTGGGGAACCACACGGGAGACTTGATCCTTTTCCAGTTTTTAATTTTTATTTTGGAAAAACAAATTTTTAAAAAATGTTTTCAGTCATTATTAAAGGCTTATTTGTCTTTTTTGTTGTAGTATTTTTTTATTTTTGAAAAACCATTTTTAAAATAAAGATAAATTGTTTTCCAACAATTAGAAAAGGGATCAAGTCTCCCCAATTGCAGGGAGACTTGATCCCTTTCCAAAGGAGACTTGATCATTGAAACAGATGAATTGAAATGATTCAAATTAAGTAGTCGAAATCAAATTTGTTGTTGACTAACATGTAAAAAAGGGAAAAAACACATTTAGAAAATTACATTATTGAAAATCACTGTTTCCCATATGAATGATTCTAATCGCTGAAATTAATGATTAAATAACATTTACAAAGCTTGAAAAATCAAAAATAAATGTTGAAATTGTTGCAGTTCGAAGAGTTCCACCAATCATGGCTGGTTTAGGTAGTTTTTTGACAATGTCGTCATTGTCCACAACACTAATGTCACCATTTTCTGGATAAATAAATTGGTTGGAATGAAGTCCTCTTTTTGTTAGAAAATTTATTTCACATTCAGATGATGAGATCTTCTTTTCAATTTTTCCTACGGAATGACTAATTTTCTCTTTCCGTGAAACCGTCACCATGTTCTTGCTAACCATCATGTGCAGAAACATATTAACTTTCTACCTTTGTCAACCATCCAAAACCAAGGTAACCATATTCTTAATAATATTGATATTATCTAAATGTGACTTGAAAATCCCAATGGCCAGTAGGGGGTAATAAAATTGTTAATATTAATTTAACTTAACTTTAGAGACACTTGATCCCAGGATCAAGTCTCCCCATACAATGGAGATCAAGTGTCCCTAATGTGAATGTGTTGGAAAAAGAATTGTTAAATCAAAAGTAAAGAAACTGTATTGGATGTAAATAACAACATTTAAGCAGTAGGGAATGTTAGTATATTATATCAATAAACTTAAGTAATTTAGTTATATTTAGCAAAAAATAAGAAACATAAACAACCTACGCCAAAAGAAGTTTGACTATAAGAAATCATAGATTCCTTTCTTACAACAAAAATAAAAATGGATGAATGAAATTCTGCTGTCAGATCTGTTGGTAAGGAATCACTTTATTAGTGTTGCCAGTTTCAGAGACTTAATTGCATTTTTCCCTGGTTTTAGACCTAGGGATCAAGTCTCCCCTACGTATTCAAAGTTCACGATCATATATGTCATCGCACCAGTCACATTCAATCAGTGGATGGCCAAGATCCTCAGTATGTCCAACTCTACATTATCGATTGTACTCAGGCTACTGAAATTCGGGTAAATCATCCAGCTAATGAGCAATACAATATACGAATCCTGGATCAAATCGATCTCTTCTTTAGACAGCACAATCGATTGTCTGACACATACCGCATGCTTCGAGAGGTTGAATCGCCAGTAATCGCAGAATCAAACGAGGCAGGCGATGATGTTCCCGTCGCGAACATGGTCTTTAGGCGCGATCGACATTCAGACCAGCGAAGGTACAAAGCACCGACAGCCAACGAGATAGCAATGGTTTTTGCCAACAGCGATGGGACAAAATTGTATAACTTCATTCGAAAGGGACATTCGCGTGTATCCATTGAATCTCGAAAATCCACAGCAACCATTTATTAATATCAACATCCTCATCCCAAATTTAGATCCGATGGCTTATCCCATTTTGTTTGCTTATGGCGAACCTGGTTGGCAACCCAACTAGCGTTGTGAGTCTTACTAAGGAACACAAGGAAATCAAAGCAGAGTGAACGTAACAATGCTTCAGTACAAATCAGCGTTAACAGCTGTGAGAGACGACTTCAATCCGATTATTAGTGCGGGGAAACTTAAGCAGCAATGGATTGTGTTAAAACTAAATTGTGCCAAAAATGTTAATTATTGAAATGTTAATTATTTTTAATAGATGGTGCTAAAATGTTAAAATTAGAATTTTATTCAATTATGAAATGAAGACTGGGTGCTGAAACATGAATACAATAAAAATATAATTCTTACTCTATTAATAAGCACCTACCTTTTTAAAAAACCTAAAAAATATTAGAAGGCAAAAGTGAACGTATAGCTGAAAGCAAAAGTAGTACATTGCGTTGACACAAATAGAGATTAAAGCAAAACCAAAATTCTTAAATTTAAATATTTTTATTAACAATTGTTTAAATTAGAATTACTGCCATATTTAACAATTGAATATATTCGGATTATGATGCACACGAAAGGACAGAAAGAAAAATTCGCATACAATTACACATAGAAACAGCTGCAGCTTTAAAAAAAACAATACACTTTAGCGCTATCATCAAAAACCAAATTTCTTTCATTGAAATCTTTTGCTCTATGAATTTTAGAGCCAGAGTTGAAACAGGTGAATACATATTTCGTTTCCTAATGTGTAAGCAAACTACAAAAAAGTCACATGAGCTCTCGTGTAAGGAATTGAGAGAACAGGCAAAATGTTGCCTTAGAAAAATGTAGATCTCGAATGCACTGATAGTTCGCCAGTTTGCTGACTGTAATGCTATCATCGAAGCAGCTTCTTGGAACTTGGCGCTACATGACATCAATGCAACCCTTGAACAACACGGATTGTCATGTGCTTCAATCGGTCTTCCCGTGCCAACTGGAAATGCCATTGAAGTACAACCTTACAATCAAGATGAGGAAAGAGAGGAAGCCGAACAAGAATATCATTCCTGAATAGAGAACAGCTGGCCGCCTTCGAGACGATTACCAGAGCAATTGTGAACAACAATGAAAACGATAAATATTTTTTGGGGGGGCCTGGAGGTTCTGGCCAAACTTTTCTCTATTCAACATTATTATCTTTCATTAGGGGTAAAGGAGACATTGCACTTCCATTCGCAACAACTGGCATAGCAGCAACACTGCTGAAAGATGGAAGAACTGTTCATAGTGGATTTAAGTTACCAGTTCCTCTTCTCGACACATCAGTTTCGTCAATGAGACCAACATCTCCGGAAGCAGATAAACTCCGTCAAGCAGTGCTCATCATTATTGATGAAATCACGATGCTCAAAAAAGATGGTCTTCGTTGCATCGACTCTCTTTTGCGAGATTTGATGAATAACGATAAGCCTTTCGGAGGCAAAGTTATAATAATGACCAGATGTCATCGAAAGTTGAATAAAATCAAGCCCGCTTTGCAGCAAGTTCACTCACCTGTCACTCACAACAAATATTCGCTGCGCTGGACAAACAGAGCACAACATGTAGCTATTAAACATCGGATCAGGCAATCTTCCTGAAATTTCAGTATTACCTTGCGATTCCATCGAAATACCTCAGAAAATGGTAATAGAAATCCTGATTGAAACCATTTACAGTGAAAACTTGAACGACATGGAAGTCGAACAACTATCAAAGCGTGTCATTTTAGCTCCAACAAACAAGAAGACAGTGGAAATGAATAGGTCAATCATCGCAAAACTACAGGGTGAGTCTCATACCTTTTTACAGCTCCGATCCAATAATATCCGAAGATCAGAACGACCTGCAAAACTATCCACCTGAATTTCTGCTTGACATAACTCCATCAGGCATGCCACCCTACGCATTGATGCTTAAGAAAGGAGTAATCGTCATATTGCTCAGAAACTTAAATCCCAAACAAGGACTTTGTAACGGCACTTGCTTATTAATTACTGGTCTCCATGAAAATTTCATAAGTGCGAAAACTGTATCTGAATGCAATCGTGGCGGCGTTGTTTTCTTACCAAGAATTGAATTAGCTCCCAGTGACGTGAATCTGCCATTCGTCCTCAAGCGCCGCCAGTTCCCGTTAATTCCAGCTTACGCGATGATTATCAACAAATCTCAGGGGCAAACATTCGATCAGGTTGGAATTTACTTCGATGAGCCTGTCTTTTCACATGGACAGCTCTATGTTGCACTTTCAAGGTCTAGGAACCCCACTCACGTTAAAATTTACACAAAGACATCTAAAGTACAAGGAAAATTGTTAAACAACAAAAAATACTTCACACGGAATGTTGTTTACGAAGAGGGTTTTGAATAAAGAAATATGTAAATAATATGTAAATAAAAAAAATTTCCTGTTATAAATCATATATTTATTTTATTTGTGTTCAATCAATGTTAAACATTTCTCTCGCATATATATCTATATAAACACGTCAAATTTGACGGGAAATCTCACGAATGAAGAGGCAATTTTTACAAGTCATACCATGACAGGTGATTTTCTAGTTACCTAATAAGCAGTAATATGACCAAAATATCAACACATATCCAGTACTTAAGATAAATATTGCTTTTTAACTGTATTTAAACGAGGATTACGAGAAAAACAACAATGAAATAGGGGAAAATTATCTTATATAATCATACACAGTAGAAGATTACTATTAGAGTCATGATAGAATTTTCAAAAATATATTTCTTGATTATGTAACTATACACTGCCTTCAAAGTATTGTCTTCCTGCAGTCACATATTTGGCTCTACAATTTCACAGTTCTTCAAAACATTCTTCGAATCCAGTACTTAATCACCAGCTGTCTCGCTGATTTTCAATTGGTCCCCTCAGGATTCGAAAAACTTAACCCATTACGTTCATTTTTATCTTCAGAAAAGTTCAAAGTTGACAGATGTGAGATTGGGTGTCACAGTGAGTATACGACAGTAAACATT
>BGPR01051131.1:0-10894 GCA_013235015.1 Araneus ventricosus
AAAAGTGACTTTAGAATACATTAATATTGTACTAAGATTTTAAAATATATAATATTATATATAATTATATATATATATACATACATATATATATATATATATATTTAATAATTTATAATTATATATATATATTAATGTTATGATTGTAGATATGTGTGGGCCTTCACTGACTCCTGGCAACCACTATTTTCAGACCCAGTCAGCCACTGCCTTTAGAGATTACTTTTTAGGCTGGGCTCTTTTTTTTAAAGTTTTCAGCATTATCCGATCCTGCGTTGCAGTTCTAACGGCGCCTTGGTTGGATAGTTACGGGTATCAAGAAGATGTCGGAAGGTGACGAGGTCACCGATCCAGCGATGACAGAACTGGACGTGAACCAGATGGACGTGGCTCCTCCCGTGTCTAGCCCACCGTCGACTACTAGTGTCAATTTAACATCGTTGCTCTGTGCAGCTGAAGCTACCATCAGAGAACCAGCCTCTAATGATCCGGTCACAAGATGCCTACAGTTGAACGAGTTAACGAAACAACTGAAACGGCTCAGAGGTACTATCCCGTTGATAATGTGCGATGCAGATGTATACGTACAGTTAGATAATGGACACTTCCTCAGTACAAAGGACTCTTTGATGGACGTATTCAGGCATGCGATCGACGCACTGGTGAGTGATATTGCTTTATTTGGAATTTGCCCAATTGATAAATGTAATATTTCAGAAATTAAATACAAGAATTTTGAGGAAAGAAATTGACTCGCAAAATGAGTAGCAAATCACTTCTGCTTTTTCTGAGTCAGTGTGCGCTAGCGCATTTGTTTGCGGATTAGACAGTTGAGGTATTATTGAGCGCTTATTTTTGAGACTTTTGCTCCTTTTCCAAAGGGTGCAATCGTAAACATTTATCTGGCTTGTTTGCTTTGCGTAAGTACTTTGATTGAATTCATCAATAGCTGCTCTGAACCTAGTATACGCTCTATTGTATTGATTTTTGGAGGTGGGATTCCTGTCTCTCTGCCAGACCTTCTTTACCCTGTTTCTCTCAGTTTTTAATTTACGAATATACGGCGGAAGATATAATTCTTCATGTTCTTTTAGCGATGTAGAGCTACTGTTATACGCATTGATAATATTTTCTGTCAATTTGCTAATTTCATTATCTAGGTCATGATTATTTGAGATAGACGGATTAAGGAGTTTAACATTAGAATTTAGGTGGGTTTTAAAATTTTCCCAGTTAGTGGAAACGTCTCGCCTGTTTTTAAGTAAGGGGACAGTATTGAAGTCGAACTTTAGTATAACTGGATTATGATCCGAGGAGAGTTCAGCCAATTAATCGATTTCATAATTAAACGAGAATATTTTTATTAAAGCTAAGTCAATAGTCGTAGCCGAGCTAGGTCCAAATCTGGTTGGTGTAGGAGGTGCTAGAATTTCGAAATTATTGCATTGAGCAAAGTGTACTAGAGCATTACCAGCGACGGTTTTCTTCTTGCAATTCCAGTTCGTATGGTGTGCATTAAAGTCCCCGCACATGATCACACTATTATTAAGATTCAGACTTTTGTTTAAATCATTCAGAAAGTTTCGGTTTGTTTCGCAAGGTACATAGACAGAGGCAATAATTCGCGGAGGTTGATTAGATAAGGTTACTTTCACAATAGTATTAGAAATGTAATCAATGTTGGGAATAAATAATTCAACATGACTAAGGGAGTTTTTGATGAAAATTTCAGTTCCACCTGAGGGGGCTGCCTGCGGGCCGTCCTGTCTGTAGAATAAATATCCGGGGAGGTAGGGATTAGAGATATTTTTACATTTGGTTTCCTGGACTAAGAGAAGGTCTGGCAATTTTTCATCGATAAATGTGCGCAAGTCATGAATTTTATTATTCATCCCATTCGCATTCTAGTAACAAATACAGAGCCCGTGGGACGCGAATTAAGAGAAAGCGGGGACTGTTAGCGAGGGGAAATACTTGAGAACTGAGTGGAATTTATTTAAATCATCATTTTGGTTGCGCAAGCTTTGCGCTAATAATTTTAAATTGGAACCATTGAACAATCTTTTGACTTCATTTACGACATAAAGTAAGTCATCCAAATCAGATTGAATATTTTCAGGAGGAAATTTCTCCAATGGAGTAGTTTCCTTAAGCTCCATGCGAGTAGTCTTATCCCCAGTGGCAGAAACACCGCGACGCTGCGTCGTACGTCGCAGATTTTGAGCAGTGTCTGCAGACTATTTTGTAATAAAGTTTGTCATGTGCTCATAAAATAAATCCCATCATGAAAAATATCAGTTATTAATCACACTTTCTAAAGAACTTAGCAATTATTATATAACTCACATTCCTAAAATATGCAATCCTCTCGCCCTCACGCAATCTTCGCCCCTTTCTCCCTGTGCTGAATGGGCTTTTCTAAGCTGACCTATTGACTGCGATTTGACCTTGAAGTACGCTAACTGCCCCATATCGGTATTGGTCACGGCCAATGTTTTCTACGCGTTTCTGGCACAGAACCTTTGGTTTCTGGAAATAGCACGTGGTTTTCACTTTGAGATGGTTGCGTAGATAGATAAAATTCGTTGTTTTGATTGCGATGCTACATTATTACGAAAAAACTTAAAGCAGCATTATTTACGCCAGCCTGAAAATAAACCTCCGAAGTTTCGATCGATCTCTACGGCTGCAAATCAATCATTTTTTTAAAAACGGGAGCGAAAAAAGAACAAATTCTGAAATTGATAAAGACGAGGAACAGAGTTCAAGCCAAGATTGCCCCAATTTTAAACGTTCTAAGCATTAGTTAAGAAATATGGAATTCATTATTATACACACTTTCAAAATGCATCTACATATGTGCAAATGCAAAATTCCATAAAATCAAAAGTTGTATCAAGAATTTTAGACGAAGACAGCTATGTTCTTCCTTGTTTTAAATAATAAGCAATGATACTATGAAATCTTATATATGTATAATTGCAGAGCAATTTATCAGTTTGCATACAAACCATTAAAATGCATATCAGGATAAATGTGCTAAAAAGTTTCAAAGTTTTTGTTTCGTAAAAAAAGCAATTATTGCATTTTAAATTAAAAACATACAAGAAAGACATTTATTAGCATACTTAATTTTTTTACAATAAACAGGAGGCATAAATTTTTAAATAACATCCAACATATTGAAGAATATTTCATTTATATGAGCTAGTGATGTATTGTTTTGAAAAATTCACCAAAACAGAAAGACACCAAGTGCTGTGTTTAAAACGGAAAAGTACCCAAATATAATTTTCTGCATATGTATTTGTATAGTATGCTTAATATTACTTCTGAAACAACTTGATACTTCATTATTGTCAATTATCTGCCCAAAGAAAAGATTGATCTTCATATGCTTTTGTGTTTATTAATTTATACAATTATATTATACAAATAATTAAGATGTTATATGGTTTTTAATTTATGTTTGTCGTATTTTAATAGTTGTAGGTTGATATAAATATTTCAAAAAAAGAAAGCAAAATATTTATAGTCGCGCACTATTCTGCAGACTATTTTTAGGAGACCCAACCTTCATTGCAGACTATTGAAAAGTATTCTGCCATTGGGGTCTTATCATTATTAGAAATCGCCCTATCGTTAATCTTGCTGTTTGCTATTCGAGCATATGGGATTTTCGGGTCGACTTCTCTATAATTGGATCGAATTTTTCTTACTTTTAGGTAATTTTTCGCAATCGCGTTAAGAGGCAACGTGGCCCTCTTTGTTGCAATTTATACATATAGTGATATCTTTTTTGGGGACCTGGCATATTTACTTTCGATGTATAGAGTATTTGCAACAATAATGCTGGTAGATTCTATTTGGAGTTAGCCTCTTCAGAGCGATTGTGGCATTTGTACCAATGAGATGAAGAAACGGAGATTGCCTTCTGGAGTTTGGTAACCTATCGCAGCGCCTCATTTAGTGAACTTCGAACTTGCCTCTTAGATCCTCGCGTATTCGAATTCGATCGAAAATCAACCTAACTGACGCCTTATATGATCTTCGTTACGAATTTATGAAAAGTACGCGAGGAAGAATTCGATAGTCTCTGCAAAACTCCTGGGATATTGTTCAAGAGAAAGTAAATGTAAGAAATGGTGAATGCAAAATTTGTAACATTTTAAATTTTTATATAAAAGAATGTTATCATTTTAATCAATAAATCTGCTTGGTTTTATAATTTATTTTTAAGATTCTTCTCATATTTTTAGTATTTATTTTTAACATTGAGATTTTCTAGATACAAATTAAACTATTCATGCTAATTTTTGTAAATCCAATAAAAGAAGTTTATCTAATTAGCGTATTAGCTGTTGTGAAGTTTAGTTGAATCACTAAAAGTCAATTAAAATATTTATTTGTTAAGTTCTAAAAAAGGGGTGAAAATTAAATTGTATTATTGTAAAGTTTAGTTAAATCACTAAAAATCAATTGAAATATTTAATTGTTAAATTCTAAAAAGGGATTGCATTTAATTAAATTATGTAAAGCTTAATTGGAATATTTTATTTATAAAATTCTAAAGACTGTTGGAATTCTAGAAAGACTTAAATTAATTAACTACACAGCTGTGTATAATGATAAAATAGTAAAAGGCTGATGCACAGCCATATATAATATGACGATATTATTAACTATTATTCATTTTGGTTATGTAAATTAATTGATTATTCTTTTTATATTTTATTTAATTATTCTTCTCACATTTTATTTACATCCCTCAAAAATCGTTTTATCTTATTCTTCAGTAATCAACTAAATAAATGAAGAATTAAGAATTTATTATTAAGGAATATTTTTTTAATTTCGTTTAAGTAAAATCTCAGTTTGAGCAAGAGTTCATTGAACCTAGAGATCTCCCGCCCATAATCTAAGCATCGCCACCAGTCTTGCGAAGCAAGCCCGAGTAATATTCTATCCATATGAACAGCTTTCAAACAAGTAACGATTAATTCTTTACTTTCTTGTAAACAATAAATAAACTTAAGCTCAAAAATGTTCCATCCCCGCTTTTAAAAACAGCCGGCGGTTAAAAATTCTGGGTGTCCTTCTTGAAATTGTCGGTAAAATTCTGATTCACGCACATTTCTGCCAGCTGACGATCAGTAGTTAAGAAAGCTTTGACCCTGTTTGGCTCAGTTTCCAAAAATTCTAAACATTTTCGACAGAATTATTGCTTCTTTTCCTGCACTTTCTGTGACAAGATTTCACTGGTAAAATTCCTTTCTAAAAGTTATTACTCTTTGGCTGAGAAGCGAACCTTCCTATTTCTTTCACCCTTGACCTGTGTACGAATTTCACGTGGGAGCTCCTGTTTAGTAACTATCAACATACTAATCCCTTGGTCGCAAAAAAAAAAGTTCAAGAACCGCTTTGTACCACGTGGTAAGAAGTTAAGAAAAGACTGGGAATTAGCCGGGATTGGACAGGACAGCCTGGGGGCGTAAATTAATTAAAGGGGTTGCATGATTTTGGAAAACTTTTAACCAATGATAACTTAATAAGTTGGCTATTTTGGCGTAAATGCCGTTGCCAAGAGCGAAATTTTTTTTAAGAAGAGGAGAATTTGTAAGAGGGTTCACATGGAGAAGAAAATGTAAAGCGCGTCTAGCAAAAAGAGATGAGAAAACTCGAAGTAGTATCCCCGTCATCGCTGGGGGATTTTTTTGAACCGTCGGAGTAAAGATGAGGGAAAATATCGTTTGGTGCCGATTGGCGAGGAGTGCAGAAAGTAGCAGCGGGAAATAACGGATTAAAAAGGGTTTTTCCCCTTGCGATCAGAGTTCGGCAAGCTATTGTCCCAATATTTATGAATTTTATTTCATGCCGAACGATCGACATCCAGAAGTACTAATGAAATAAATGTGAAAACCTACAAATCCGCGAGCGAAACCTGTTCCCAAAAACACTTCGAAAGTCTGTTTTGCAATCAACGAGAACAATATGAACTGTTCGCCAGTATCTGATGAATAAGATTCTAGAAGTACTAAGGAAATGAATATGAAACACAAAAGAAAAGGAATCCCTGGCAGAACTGAATTCACTCCCTTTTGCTGACTGTTGGTGCCTGAAAACAGGAATGAATCTTCCAGCGGCCATCCTCAAATTAAGATAAGTTGTTATTCCTTAACCCTCATTTTATATTTTTTGAGAAACTAAATTAAACTTAATAAGCATGATGAAACGTATAATTCCGTTATCTAATTGCGTAAAAAAAAAAAATAGAGATTAAGAAAATTTAAGAATTATGATGAGGATGAAAATGTTGAATTTAAAATAAATTGTCATGTTAGAAATGTATATTAATATAATGTGAATTAAAAGGTTTATAGAATGCTAAAATCATTATACTTCATGCAATTTTAATATTTTGTGTTTATTTTGAATGTGTAAGCAAATCCATACAAATGGGTCTTATTTTATCAGTTATAAACATATAAAATCTAAGATATTTACAGCAAGAATGTTAATGTTATGAATAGACATCAGTAAATGTGCATTAATAAAATATCTGTTGTTTAGAAGTAGTGTTAACATCTATTACATATGAAGTTATGTGTGTTTGATTTAATTAAATTTAATTGACTGAATAAAACTTTAACATTTTATGGGGAGAATTATTGTAAGAAATCTTAAGCATCAACTAAAATTTAAATTGGAGTTCGCCACTCATATAATCCTTAAAATGATAAATTTAATAATTTAGTAATTGAATGGGCTGTTAGGGTAAAATATTGGATTTATTAATGAACATATAATTAGAAATCTGTTTGAGAAAGGGTCGACCCTAATACTGTTTACTTATTTTAAAAGTTTAATGTGTGATGTCAAGCTTTGAAAATTCTTTTATGTGTGTCAATATTATATGTGTTTGTTTATGTGCAAGAAAATTACTTAATAAATTAATTAGGTTTAAAACTTGGCTTTGTTTTTCTTGTCAAATACTTAAGCACTGAGCAAGAGATGAAATTTTTGGGGTTATTGCGGATTAAGATTCTTCTAAAATAACACAACGCATATAGTTAATCGCTGTCTAAGTTATATTGATTTTAATTATGGATATTATTTTTAAGGATATTTCGAATAGAAATTATGTAGAGAATGCATCTTATGCCTGTTGCTAAGAGTTTCATTAAGTGGAGATATTAATTAGTAGTGTATGAATTTGTTTGATATTAATTGAAATTAAAGATATGAGATTTTAAGATTAGTGATATGTATGGATATGTGGCGGCGCTAGCGTCAAGCCACTCATTTATTATTGAAATGTAAAATGTATCTTTTGTATCTGGCAACATTGTTATAATTCCAGATTGTATCCGCGCGATGCGATGTTGTTCGCATAAGCTTTCATCATGTAAATAAGTAGTGTAAATAATGTAAATTAAATGTATATATTTTAAATCATCGTTTTATTGCAACCGCACATCCAGAACACTATCTAAACGCCAAATTGGTGACCTCAGAGTTGAATATTAATGTTCTGAGAACGCGTAAGTAATGACAGAACCCAGTGATTCATCGGACGGCAAGGCCGTTTCGCATTCCGAAGTTTCTCGTATTGCTGTGAAAGTGCCTCCGTTTTGGAGAGAAAACCCGGCGATATGGTCAGGGACGTGGCGAGCGTCTCACATCTAGGGGGGTGTGACATACAAAAAATGCCGACTTTAATGATGAACATTGCCGACTTTAAAAAACGACTATTTTTTTATACTGTCCAATATACATAGTTCGTACTGTGATGTATAAGATCATTTTAGATTATGATTAGATTAAATATCTAGGAATCACCAAGGACAAAAGATTTACCTACAGATATCACAATGAAAATATGAAGGGGGAAAAGTAGCTCTCAAATGAGAAGAATCGACAAATAGATTCCTTAAAAGGAAATACTTTGTATATTCGAGAAAATATGAGTATTAGTAGTAAATTTTTAACTGCGCGTGTGCGAAACATAGTATACATCTTCTTTCATAATTTTGAAGCCATATATATATAGGGCAGCTTAGATAATTCCAACTGAATACCGTCAAAATTCAGAAAGTTATCGGCGTTGTAGCGAGAAGAATTTCAGTTTTACTCTAAGAGAAACTAACGATGAGGGGTTTTCACAAACTTATACTTCTTAAACTTAAATTTCCGATACACCGAATTGGCGCAGTATGGCCAAAACTGGCTCTTGCGCCAAGAAACACAAAACAACCAACCAACCGATCAATACACCGAATCTGAATTTTCTAAATGTTGAAATACCCATGCATACTTATAAGTTAAGCACACAGTTTAAATTGCATTTCGGCTATTACTATTCAAAGATTAAAGTTTAAATAATATCATTTGTGAAATATCCCTCATTATTTTGCTTCTCTTGGAGAACAGCTTTACTTCCACTCGCTGCAATGCCGATATTTTTCTGACTTTTAAAGATATTAAACTTGAATTTTAATATAAATTGCCTAATATACCTTGTTTTGAAATTATAAAAAAAATTATTTTATACAGATACTCGTATTTCCATGAATATTCAAAGTATTTACTTTGAATTTTTATATAATGCTTCGATGAGATACTGTCACGTCTTATGTAAGTTTCGTACAGTAAAAAATTATTTACTTCAAATGCTGATATCTTCTTTAATTATCAATGTATTTACTTCAAATATTAATACAGTACTTTTCTAGCATATTGTGAAGTATTCTGTAAATTTCGTCTTATTTCGTGAAAAACTCTTCAAGTTTTAAGCAAAACAACATTCCGAAAAATTTGGGATTTCTTAGATAAACTTTTATATCTTCCCGAATATTCGTTTTATTTATACGAAAATGCTTGTAAATATTGCGCACATCACTCAAAAGAATTGATGAAAGTTGCAAAACATTATCAGATTTCTGTCAAGCGGGATGAGCCCAAATCCCTTTTCCACTTCATCAATTTCGGTCTCCTAAATGCCCTCGTGACCGAATCTTCAATGTAAATTGTGAGTTAAAACCCACTATTTATATGGTCGACGTTTGAGGAAAATTCATACAGCCTTCCGGGAGGTATTCGAAAAAACTAGAAATTTGATTATGTATACCTCACTTAACCTGAAAGTTTGCTCAGGCACAAGCGAGTGCATTCAGCTGCTTCACAGAAAGCTGATAATGCACATTTCTCCCGAAATGCTGTATGAATTTTCCTCGAACTTCTACCATATAAAGAATAGGTTTTAATTCATAATTTACATTGAAGAGTCGGTCACGAAGGCATTTAGGGGACCGACCAGAAATTGATGAAGTGGAAAAGGGATTTGAGTTCACCCCGCTTTACAGAAAGCTGATAATGTTCTGTAATTTTCATCAATTCTTTTTTGTAATGTGAGCATTTTCGTAAAAATAACACGAATATTTGGGAAGATATAAAGGCTTCATTTAAAAATCCTAAATTTTTCCTCGTGTTTTTTGCTTATAACTTGCAGAGTTTTTCACGAAATAATACGAAATTTACAGAATACTTAACAATATGGTAGAAAAGTACTGTATTAATATTTGAAGTAAATGCATTGATAATTAAAGAAGATATCAGCATTTGTAGTACATAATTTTTACTGCGCAATTTTTCTTTCACAACTTCAAAGCCAGATATATAGGGCAACTTATATAAAATGTCCAGTTTAATACTGCGAATATTCAGAAAGATATCGGGATTTTGGCCAGCACTGTTTTATGTTATATGCCATCTGCTACCTCCAGATGGCATTTGCGCACCCATGTTCCCTATGTGATTTTGGATGCTTATCATATGCCTGACTTACCCTTAAAATTTGGTCACGTTTTTTAACCCCCCTGTGTAAATAATAAATATAATAATCATTATTAGGCGATTAACATGTCACTAAACTTTTATTTACAGAATTGGAAGATAAAAGACCACAGAATCTAATAGCTTCCTCCATTGGTCAATTTCGATTTTTAAAAAAATTCGTTGAAAATTGGAAAATTAAATTACGTGTATATTTTTTACGGTACCACATGCGATCAAAAAGTTTAGAAAGTAATGAGACAAATGATAAACTGTGCACACTCTGTCTCCTGAAAAGTATTCTGAAAAATTAATAGTAAAGAAAGTGTTCGGTCCAATTGGACAATATAGTCCATTTGGGGCTTCGTAGTATAGCGAGGAGAACCGAGAATACATTTTGGACGCATCCCTTTCTTCCAACTGGTACCAAAATTTCATAAAGAGATTCAATTTTGGTACACGTAACAAATTTCATTTATCTAGTTTTTTGCACTTTTGTGTTAAATTTTCACATACTCACAAGTAGATAGGGAGACAGGCCGCTAACTTTTGAAGGATTGGATTCAAAATTCAAACGATTCTAATGATAAAACGAAGCTAATTTTTATCTATCTAGCTGGTTGCGGTGCTGATTCGTCGTGTCCGCATACACACGGACGGACAGATAGATAGGGTAGACGAATTTCATCCAAAATTTGTTTGAAATCTAAAATTTTAGTGTTATGACTATATACCAAATTTCATCTGTCTAGTTCGTTGCGCTTATGGGTTATGGCATTTAGAAACAGATATGCATAATTCCAAAAATATTTTTTTCCGACTCAGGGAAGTTTCACACTTGAAAATTAATCAAAATATCGTCATCGAATTTTTTGACGAATACAATATTTTTCGTAAATAATGAGAGAGTGATAAAAAAAAACGCAGATGTGTTAAATAATCTCCATTTTACACCGCCTGGTAATGGCACCCAGGGCAAGTGCCTGCCTGCCTTACTTTAGCTACGGCACTGACCTGAGAGTTAATTTCGTTAGCATTTTAAATCTCATAATTTATATTTTAA
>BGPR01051132.1:0-10893 GCA_013235015.1 Araneus ventricosus
TACCCCTTAATTATCCTCTTTGTTTTCGCGTACCCCTTAATTATCCTCTTTGTTTTCGCGTACCCCTACTATCATATCCAACTCCCTCACACCAACCTTCCGTCTATGCAAAGAAATTTTTATCAATAATGTTAAGGTTAGCTTAATTGAGCTTAACAGTGAAATGACTCGAATTAATAACATTTGCAGAACTTAGGTTTGATTTGATATTTGGTCATATTTTAAGAAGAGATGAATTAGATATATTTACTGATAGATTTTAGTTGATTATATTAATATTAGGTATGGTTATGAAGATGAGAGCCTGGAGGAGTTATAGCTGACTTTGATTTCGCGTACCACAGGTCGAGAACATCTGCTCAACAGGTCAGACCTTTTAACATAGAACTACCAAATTTGCCACGTAGCTAAGAAATTGTTTAAAAAAAATTTGATTAGATTTGTAATTAAAAATGAATCGAAATTGCAACGTTTCCCCTCAAGGATTCGGAGCATATTATCACACAAAACCCATTTTTATATCACTGTAAAATTCAAGAAATCAGTTTTTCAGTGATACCAATTTCATTTCCGTACTATCTTTAACGTGCACGTAAGCGATTTGCTTTTCTCTGCTTTAATAAATTTTAAATAATATTTTATAGCAATAATTTCATTGGTTTAGTTACTGCATTTATACACATCTTAAAGAGCTTTTTTGTGTGTATCTCTCCACATGTCTCTCCATAGTGGTCTAATTGTGTGTCGGGAAAGAAAAGAATTATGACGCTTTTCGCGCTCAAGTAAAACGCTTATAGCTCCTCAACCAAATAACATGGAGAGTTGGTTTTAGCTTCATTTAACAGAGAAAGGTGGACATTGAAGAGTGCAAAAAGAATTTTAGAATTTGGAATTGCGGTTTAGTCACAGGCGAGCTGCAAAGTTGGTGAAAATCACGAAGAATTTTGATGACGTCACAGCGATGTTAAACGCTTATAGCTCCGCAACCAAATAACATGAGAGTTTGTTTTAGTTTCTTGTAATAGATAAAGGTGGACATCGAAGATTGCAAAAATAATTTTAGAATTTGTAACTGTTCTTGTTTTAAATCCGGCAGATACGTTCCAGTTATAAGCTGAATAAAATCAAAAATGATAGCGTTATTAGAACGTCGTATGGGAGAATTTTAAGAAATTCGAATGAAAAATTAACATAAATGCGACTATTTTTCAAAAACTTCTCAAAATTCAGTAAATTACGTTTAAAACTCAAAACAAATTTCATTAGAAAGAAAACTGTTTGTTCTATCCGACGGTGTATCAATTTTTTCTCGAACTATTCTCAGAAACGATACTGTGAAAATTTTTTTTCAAAAATCACACGAAACAACACAAAACATTAAATAAAAAGTTTTCTAGATTAAATTTTAAAATTCGGGCTTCGAGGTGCATTGAGTCACCATTACGACTGCCTGTGTGCTAAATTTCATGGCTGTAAATGTGATAGATTCGTCTGGACATCGCGCACACACACACACGCACACACAATACACCCACCCAAACACCCACACACACCCCCACACAAACACACACGCACGCACACACAAGCACGAACGCACAGGCACACACAAACACTCCCTTTTATAAGTGTAGAAGACGCTGAGTTACATTTTTTATTGGTCTGTAACGTCAGTTTAAATGACTTTGCATTACTGAAAAAGTATATCTATGGGATGACCATGAGTTGTGCTTCGTAGCGAGGCAGCATCGTTTCTGTAAGTCCTTAAACAGTTTTTTAATTTGGACAATAGCAGTCATGCAAAGCAATTTTTCTGATTGGTATATTAGAATATAGAATAGAATATAGAATTAGAATATATTGGTATATTAGAATATAATTTTCAGGGATACTGAAGATTAAATATCTCTTTTGCTATTCCATGTGCACGCACTCCAATGGCAACAATTCTTTGATATGTTGAATTTGTTTGCCTATAGTCGCCAGCAGCATTTCTCTTTACTGGACATAACAGTAAATATTTCGGTAATATTTTCGTGCAAATTAGTATATTTTTAATTCTGCGAATAAAAAAAATATTTCATTAAGATAATGTGTAAGATAACCTTATCAGTTAGTTCAATTGAAGTTTTATGAAAGTGCCTAATTTAACAGTATTAATTTAATTGAATTCCAAATGAAATTAGTTAACATAGTTAGTTGTTTTTATGCTTTTGTTTTCTAGTTTTTTCTTTTATGTGTTTTGGCTATTTTATTATTGGGGAATTTTTGTTGTTTAATTCTTTAGTGATGGGTTGGATAGTTGTAGTAAAATGTATGATGCAATCACTGGAAGCTGCTGCGTTTGGCTCGTAAAAAGGTGTATTGCTATCATAGTTGATTACTTCTTTTGTTTAATATTTTTTCTTTTTATTGTGTTTTAATTTTTTAATTTTCTATTGTTTTTAACATTTTTTAAATTTTCTATTGTTTGTTTTTGTATTTATTAGAATTTTCTGCATATGCGCCATTCTGTATAATATAAAGGGTTTAATTAATTTTTAATTTATTCAAGAAAAATTTTTTAATAATCTGTTAAATTTTATTAATTGTAACTGTTAGTTAACCTAGATGGTACTTTTCTCACAGTCAACTTAGTCGAAATATTTCTGAAAGAACGTTTAAATATGCAAGAATAACAAAAGGAAAAAAAAATAATCAAAATCTTTCTTTAAATTTGCGTGTGTGTGCTCTAGCAACACTTCTATAACAGCATCAATCATCGTGCCATACAAAGCAAACGAAGGATGCCATCCTCTGATTGATAAAGCTTTATTTTTGAGTGATATATTGGTGCATATTAGTATTCGTATTCTTTCACATAAAATGCTTGATTATTTGGTTACTATGCGAGATAATCTCATCTCATCTTTTGAACATGATGATTTAGCATTATTCACTTGATGCTTACAGTAGTGACGTTTATTGAAAGAATACCTAATATTCAACTCCGTATAATCTTTTATGGCTTTTGTACGAATCGAATTAAAGTGAAACCAATATTCACTGTCCGTTGATGAATTGTCTACTTAAGTTTTAACTAATGACAGAATGTTTTAAGTTTGCTCTATCTCAATTCAGACATTTAAATTATGACGCCAATACAACAGTGCTTTTTTACTAGTAATCGCACTTTTAAACTAATAGTAGTAGAGTCTGATGCTGGGAAAGACAGATCAAGCAGCAGGGCCAGATTTCCCATAGGGCTGGAATACTCGTAACGAATAAAAAAATATATATATTTGTAGAATTTTTAAAATATTTAAATAAAATAAATTAATTAGATAAAAAGAATCGTTTGGTCATAAAAGAAATTAATTTTAAAATATCGTTTGGCTGAAAATGAAATGAATTTAAAAAAATCGCTTGGCATTAATTCTTTTCTAAAGGTTATAAGAAATAGCGTGGCAACGATATATTGGTATTTTGCTAATGTTGCCTAGCAACGAAAAAGAATAATGATGATTGAACATGGAATTCGATGCAAGTCAGTGATGTAAGTGTATGTGTTTGTCTTACATGTTTGCGCTGTGGTAGACGTCCAATAAATATATTATTTTTGATAAAGAAGTCTAACTGATTCTTCATGCTATGCTGAAATACATCGCAGGGCCAACCTTATCCATGGCCTATGGCGCAGCCTTCCGGGGGCGCTTATGCAGAAAAAATAACAAATATTTAAAACTTTTCAGCATTATTTTCAAAAGTCCAATGTTGTTCTTGAAAATTGCATTCATTACATTAACTATAATGAACGATGCATTTTTCGTCTTCTCTGGACTTAATACTTCTTTGCATTGAAATGGATTTAATCTGATCTGCCCACTTCATAACGACAATTCAAGCCTATTGACGGACAAAGGCACGAAGAAATTCTGGTAAGTATTTCACACCATTTCAAGAGATTCCATGAAATACTTTTGCAGGTGTTAATGATGTATTATTTCATAAATAGTGTAATTTTGAATTAAAAATTGAATGTGGTTCAAAGATTATAATGATCGTGTTAAGTGATTATATGTTTCAAAGATAAACTACTCGATAATAAATTGAAAATTATATATTAACTTTTTTGAGAGGGGGCGGAGAATAATTTTCCTACGGCACAGAATATGTTTTGCCGAAGACTTAGATAAATCCGGCTCACTCAACCAGACTTTTTTCAAATGTTGAGAGGAGGAGCAGAATATACATTGGCCTACGGCGCAGAAAATGTTTTGGCCTAAGGCGTAGATATGTGTAAATATGCATTGGCCTACGGCGCAGAATATGTTTTGGCCTAAGGCGTAGATATGTGTAAATACGGCACTGTCAACCAGACCTTTTACAGATGTTCAGAGGGGGCGCAGAATATGCATTGGCCTACGGCGCAGAATATGTTTTGACCTAAGGCGTAGATATGTGTAACGGAACTGTCAATCACGCCTTTTCCAAATGCTGAGAGGAGGTACAGAATATGCATTGGCCTACGGCGCAGTATATGTTTTGACCTAAGGCGTAGATAAGTGTAAATCTGTCCCTGTCAATCATGCCTTTTCCAAATGTTGAGAGGAGGTACAGAATATGCATTGGCCTACGGCGCAGAATATGTTTTGGCCTAAGGCGTAGATATGTGTAAATCCGGTCCTGTCAATCATGACTTTTCCAAATCTTGAGGGAGGCGCAGAATATGCATTGGCCTACGGCGTAGAATATGCATTGGCCTACGCGCAAAATATCCAATGGCCTACGGCGCAGATATGTGTAAATCTGGCCCGGTCAGTTAGACCTTTTCCAAATGTTGAGAGGGGGCGCAGAATATGCATTGGCCTAAGGCGCAGAATATGTTTTGTCCTAAGACGTAGATATGTGTAAATCCGGCACTGTGAATCAGACCTTCTGCAAATGCTGAGAGGCGGCGCAGAATATGTTTTGGTCTAAGGCGTAGATATGTGTAAATACGGCCCTGTCAATCAGACCTTTTCCAGATTAGAGAAAATGTAACAGGGCTTTACAGTTTCCAATTCAAGAGCGAGCAAACGTATATTAAAAATATATTGTTTAAGTTTGAATTGCATCCTTCAAACATCCGAATTCGTGCAGTGCATGTCCCACTGTCACCTTCATTTATTCACGAAATGGAACGGAGCAATCCCCAATAAATTTTTTCCTCAAAAGATAGAAGAAATTTTCCAGTAAGAAATTATTTGTTTATTCTTTAGTTTCTCTTCATCTGGGTATTGTGATAATTGTAACAATTTTGAATACAGAATTTTCTCTTTTTTTTTTCTTGACGTTTTTAGCATAGTCAATTTCAATCTTTGAACACCAATTGATTGTCGGTAGAAAAAAAATTAAAACTCTTGCTGAGCATAGTGGGTTGAAATGTGTTGTGTACGGAAACTAGAGTTTTAACTGTTCTCTATCAACATTAACCATTTCATCAATTAAAAATTACTTTGAAAGTGGAGGATTTCGTTTTCATATGTTTGAGTTTTCCATATTTCATTATTACCGATCTGTAAATATTGAGCGACATTGAAGAGATAAGAGGCTTATCGAATAGAATTCAGTGCCGGCATTTGATAATAGAATGAAACATGGTAAGTTGTATCTGTCTGGAATGTGTAGCGTCACCTGAGTTTACTCCACGCTTATAACTTAGATGATAACTCAGTTGGCTGACAATAATTTGAGCATGAGAGGAAGGCAGCGGCGAATTAATTAGATTTTAGACAATGCAATAAACAGGAAAGTAGCCATTGCAAAAGTCAATTTGGACGAATTATTTTCTTAGCACGGATGAAACGCTCAATATTTCTTTAAGCTTGCTTGTGCATAGCACTTTTTTAACAGACTAGAATATTTCGGAATCAAAAGCTAACGCATAATCTGTCTGGTATATAAAAATAAATCTTTCAAAAAATATACTGGTGCATAATAGTATTTTCAGTCATCCTCAAGAAACGTTTCTTTATTTACATATCATGTGAGATAATTTCATGTCATCATTTCAACTAATACAAGACCCTCTAAATTCATCCATTATTACTCAGGTCTGTTGAGGAATAGCATATACTAGCGATTTTACGAAGAATGTCTCATGTCCGATATCGGAAACTTTTTCGATATTTTAAAGATAGGGCAGTAAATTATAAAGGGTGCCAACTAAAGCCCCTTTCCACCCTTTTAACTACCGAATGGCTGCAGCTATCGTCATAAGAGTGGTGTCTTGGTATCGTAAAATGACTATGCGCAATTGGATGAAATCACTTACAGCGCCACCTGGTGGAGAACGGTGAAGTTAGCGTTATTATCCCTAAAACGATACGAGATAGAGGAAAAAAGTGAATTACTAAGTTGTAGAGCATCGTCGATTTAGTACAAAAAGACACCTTGTGGACGTAAATGCTTGGAACAGAGCGCTTAAAACACGTATTTGTTTGTTCGCTATTTCCTACACTGACACGTGACAAAACATTCTTAGAAAGAAAAAAAAACTAGTTATCACAATATACCTTTATTTTCGATGTTCAGTCTTCTCTCCGTCAGATACAAAGCACATCTGGACCCTTGCTTGAACTTCACGTTGCACACGGTGTAGTATAGTTTCGTGACGTCACAGTTTCGGAAGCCGCAAACAAACAAATGTGTATTTTAAGCTCTCTGTTTTTAGTGTTCATGACCATAAGGTGTCTTTTTGTTCTAAACCGATAATGCTCTACAACTTTGTAATTCATACATTTCCTCTATCTCGTACCGTTTCAGAGATAATAATGCTAACTCCACCGTTTTCCACCAGGTGGCGCTGTAAGTAATTTCATCCAGTAGCGCATAGTCACTTTACCATACCTAGACACCACTCTTATGAAGATAGCTGCAGCCATTCGGTAGTTAAAAGGATGGTAAGGGACTTTAGTGGGCACACTGTATAGATATTGTTACGAAAGTCTTTCTGTGAGTGTATGGTGTAAACAGTCCAATACTCCCGATAATGGAGAATGAAGGTTTATTTACAATTATGCAGGAAAAACATGTAGCACAGGTACAGGAAACAGTAGATCTTGCACAGATCAGCAATGTAAACATACAACAATTCACATGTAATAACAGCTCAGCACTTTGATATTTAGCAACACAAATAATCAGCAAATAACTAATAACGACAATAACAGCACTTTCAATAGCACTCAGCTCACCAGCTTACTAGGTCGCGCAGCGGATAGAACTCAAAAGACGTTCGCACTGCAAGCGAATCCCAGTCGATCAACACACACCCCGTCATCCAAGAGCTCTCCTTATATAGTTTCCCCGGCAGGCCGTGACGTCACATGGAATGATTTAGTACATTCAAGCGTATCTTCTCTCCTAATAGAGATATCGAGAAGATTCCAGCACCTTTGAGATCCCATATTTCGTCGCCAAATTTGTCGCCAATATGGTCGCCAACTTTGTCTCCAAGGTCAGGGGACCAGACGTGGCTGCTGCCCATACTTACCCCTGTAAAACTCTCTTCCCAACCATAAGACTCACATTGCTGGGAAGCGACTTTCCATGTTTGTAACAATATACATTTAATACAAGATTATCTGTTTGGTTCTTGAATATATTTTTCTAGGTAATATATAGGTGAGACCCCAATAGCACAACGATATTGTACAATATTGTATGATATTGGACAATATTCGCAATATTGTACAATATCATTTAATGTTATATAATGCCTAACAATATTGTACAATATCGTGCAACGTGTTGTGTTCCTGGGAAGGTAATGTTTTTAACTCTGAGCATATTTATTATTTTTTCAATTATTTTGCAAGATATTCTCATTCGACCTTCTTAGTCAGAAAGACATCTAAATTCATCAATGGTAATTTTACACAATTGTTTTGGAATAAGCAGCGAGCCATGTATCTAGGAATTAATTTTCAACATCGTGGATTTTTCAAATTTTGATTAGCCCACGAGATTGAAATTCAATCTTCGTGGCAAGTTGTTTATTAGTCAACTAACTCAGTTAGATTTTGAGTATGATAGCAGAGCAAAAGCGTCCTAATTAGTTTTCTTTTGACAACACGTTGTCAGAAAGGCAGTCTTCGGTGAAGAAGAAACAGTTTCTTAACAATTAATAGAACGCACCTTTTTTTTTTTGTATTCGCATGTGCATGCTCTGCAAAACAGCACTTTTCTAATAGAATACAACATAATTCATAAAAGATAGCTAACGCAATTTTTTTCTGTCTGATCTATAAAGTGAAATTTTCGAAAAATATACTGGTGCGTTTTAGTATTATTAATTTGGGGGAGCTTATAATGCTTCTTTTTAATTTAATTTCTTTGTGAGATATTCTCTTCTAACCATTTCAAATGATCCTCTAAATGCAATCGTTGTTATGTAGCTAATTTCATTGGTTATATATAGTAATGGTGTTTGGACAGAATATCTTATGCTCGATAACGGTTACTTTTCTAAATTTGGAGGACCAGACAGAGAAGCGAATCTCTTCAGAAATAGTGTTTATTGATTGTTGATGAGTTCTTTTCTTTGTTACATTCCTAATACCAATGGTTGAACTCCTGCTATTTAATTCATCTCTGCTGAAAGAAAGTGATAAATTAAAAGACTAAAACAGCACTGATGTCTTTCCAAATGTCTCAAGGTTGCGCTATCATAACTCCGACGCACAAATTTCGATTACCATTTTAACAGTGCGCTGCAGCTGGAACACAGACGACACAGGGTAGTTTCACATTGAAAATCTGCAGCTGGAACACAGACGACACAGGGTAGTTTCACATTGAAAAATTCGAAATCACATTGAAGTTCAGACCCGGAGAGCAGAAAAGGTTGCGGAAAGGTTGCCATTTAACTTTCCATGGGCTGTCCATGAAAGCATTTCCGCGCAAACCGTTCCGGAAACCATTGCCGCAAGGTTTACATAGGAAAGCTTTTTATGAACTACCTCACCGACAAGGTTTGAACGACAAGTCAGCGAAAGCATTTCCGCTCAAACCGTTCCAGAAACCATTCCAGCAAAATTGACGTAAGAGAGCTTTTTATTAACCATCTCTCCTATCGTGTGTAGCCCCGATCGGTATAGTGGTTATTGCGTTTGCCTTCCAACTCTATGAACGCGGGTTCTATCCCCGGATTAGAGGAATTTGAAGTATTGTCACAATCTACAATCTAATCGTACAAGTAAGTTCGATTAAAAAAATAATAATTAAGATTTTTAATTAATTGACATTCTAGATAGATAACTCTAAGATGACGTCAGAAGAAGGGGTTAAAAAAGGGGGTTGGACCCCTCTGCAGGAGTACGGCTTCGAAAGAGGAGTTCTATTTTGTCTGCCGAAGAAGGGCTCTTAACAACCTTCTGAAAGGCCTGAAACAAGCTTGTAATAAAAGCTTGGGGAAATGTTACGAAAAATCTTACAGAAAACCTTGTTTCTTGTTGACTAGCGAACTTTTCCGATTACATTGCCGAAAGGTTCAACCCTTGTCATGGAAACCTTTGTGACAACCCTTTACCATTGCCGACGACAAGGTTTCCAAACCTTTTAGACAAGCTTTCTTTGCTATCTGGGAAAGAGAGATCAAACAAGTTTGGTACAATTTTGATTGATTAAATTCACTTTCGGTGATACTTGAGAGATACATTTCCACAAACTTCCTCATATAAACCTCCTTATACTATGGTCAGATCATATCACAGCCAGCAACCCGTACTCCAAACCAGAGATGACGGTTATTGCAAAAAAAAGCAGGTATTTGGTTAAGCCGTTCTTTGCACCTCCCGCTCAAAATAAAAAATTTAAAATAATTTTTTGAAAAAAAAGAAAAATGACTGGAGGCTGTCTTTTCAAACAGCCGCTGATGTTAAAGGCGTAGGACTACTTTACTCACGTGACTCTTTTGTCTCTCGAAGTTTCTCGTAAGTTTTTAAGTTTAAGTAATTTTTTTTAAACTTCTGTTGTTACCCTTTATCTCTCAAATAAGACATTTGTTATGTTTTTTATATACGTAGTTGCCGAGATATAGAGAATCGCGTCACCAATTCACGCGTATTTTTGCCCAACTTTGCGATTCAGTAGTCGCTGAACTACAATTCCTATTTTAAATTATTTTCGTGTAACTTCTGTTGTTACCCTTTATCTCTAAAATTAGACATTAGTTATGTTTTTAACGTATGTAGTTACCGAGATATAGAGGATCTCCCATGCCAAGTGTTGTGCGTGTGAATCAATTTCCTTCCTGAGACTCCAATGGGAGGAACGTAGCCCTACGTTAACCCTCTTAGCGTCAGGCCCGAGATATCTGAGTGAACATTTTTCCTCTCATAACGGCAGACCCGAGGCTGTCTCGGGAAAGAAAAGTTCCATATAAGTGTCAGACCCGAGATTTTCCTTCTACAAGTTTTTCTCTTCCCCCCAGGTGTCACGCGGCTACATAATGAGAGGGAGTATCTGTGGTCAGCGGAGGGTCAGTTTGACCAATTTTTCTAAGAATGCTCAAAGAAGGGTCTTCTTACAAAGGATTCTGTCACAAAGAATCGAGGTTAGAAGTCATCTGTCACTGCTGAACGATGACAGCTCTAATAGACCCCCTACGGCGCGAAAATGACCACAAAAGGGGGTTGAAATCCTTTTGTCCAAAACCTCACACCTTGAAGAATAACCTTCTCTTTTAACGTGACAATTTCGTTAAACTCAGCAATCTAAAAGCCTAACGGCTGGAGGGTTAAAACCGGTTTTCGGTGGGTTTTTTTAAAGCAACGTTTGTGGACAGAATTTATTATTATTAATAATATATAATAAGTACGTGTGTAATAATTAATTAATGTAATAAGTAATGATTATAAATAAGTAATACAA
>BGPR01051133.1:0-10893 GCA_013235015.1 Araneus ventricosus
TGGAATGACTAGAAAAGTAGAATCCCACTGGATTCGCCATTGCACTGGTGTGTTTACAATGAACTATTAACAACACAAGCAGTTCAATTTAATGACCCTAAATTTTCTTTTAAATCAAAATTTCCACTCTGTTTCACGAAGTAATTTAGTTTATTCTTTATCATATTTTCCGCAAAGTAATCATAAGGTTATTGAATGCGATTTCATGATTACTTTTAGTTTTTTAATACAGGAAATTTTTTATTTATTGCTACTACTAAATTAAATCCGTCTTCTTTGCTTATTTCTTTCTATTTTCATTAATTTATTAGATTAACAACTTATAGTTTGGAAAAAAGCCAGAAATATCTTAGCATTAAATCTCTTCTTAAGAATATTTGACTAATTCGTATGAAGAATTGTAGCTCAGCCGTCGAGTGTCGCTTAGAACGTGGAATTGGATTCTGATATTCTAATACAAACATGAGCTAGAATTAACCGCAAATGGATACGTCCAAGTATTTTGCGAATTTATACTTAAAATCGAAAAAAAAATCTCGTTTTCGCTTCGCTTTAAGAAAAATTCTAAAATGGATAAGATGGTGCCACTCTTCATTTTACACGCGCTATACACGATTTCTTCGACAGCAATAAGCGGGATAATGTATGAATAATCGCAGTTATCATCACTGATCGACAAGAAGCCCTGATCTCGCTTCATGCGACATTTTGCTGCGAGGGTGAGTAAATGAGAAAATGAATGGAATGCCTGGAAATTTGCTCGAAAAAGCCATGCGTATGGATCTGGCAAAGAGGGGCGCCAGCTGAATTCAGTTGAAGAAGTTTCCGGATGTCATCACAGTTGGTGGCAAAGTAGGATTTTACTAAGACAACTCACGCGAAATTTAAACATAGCACATGCAGGATGTTTTGTCATTCTGTAATGCAATTTAAAACTTCTTTCAATAACAGATTAAAATAAAATTGCCAAATGTTTCTCATAAGAAATAATTTTTTATTCACACTACACTGCTAATGCTTTTCAAGAACTGCGTCGTCTAGTTTGAATACAGAGATATTATTTTTAAAAAAATATCTACCAATTATATGGCGTATGCTATTTTCGAAACATGAGATCTCGCATTTCTATGCTACAACTTTTCTTTTCTTTTTTCTTATTAAAGTTAAATAGCATTTTCCAAAAAAAATATATACTTTACCTAGCATTGAATAAATATTTCAAATCTACACCGCGCATTTATATGACTTACGAAAAAATTTAATTTTCAGAACTTTCTTAACAAGTATTTCACTTTTATCGGATAAGTTTATATGAAGATGACTTGTAAAAACGAAAAACAAATCGGGAGAAGGCCTCTTAGTAGCTCAAAAATAAGCATCAGCGGTTGAAATGAACAGCTCATTCTTTCCAATTATATAAGCAGTTTTAAACGCCGCTATCAATTTTGTCGAACCACTTCGACAGCTACGTAATGAGTCTGATAGTGCCTCGATCACATTGCCTGAGAATGCAGTAACAGAAACGGCCACGTGACCTAGCTGTTTCAGTTTCGTAAACAAAATCAATATTTTCTTGAATTATATTTTCCCATTTTTTTATGGATTATTCTTTTTGATCTACAAATACGAAAAAATAAACTGTTAATTTTCAAACGGATATATAATTCTAAAAGTAATTCAAAGACAATAAATTCGAAGATATCTGTTTAAGCACTTTCAGAATAAAGAGCTTTAAAAGCAAATCGAATTATTGATAACAGAAATAATAATATATAATGGTTGTTTTTCAACATTTATGATTTGTAGAATCGATTTTAGAGAACTAAATATATCTTTTCAACACAAATAATATTTCCTTCAGTTAGAAATATTACATATCAATATTTTTTCATCAATGCTTTAAAGTGGCTTTAATTGTTAGACGATTTTCATAAAAAGGCAAAATCTAAAAAAGTTTTAAAAAATTATGATTTGAGACCAGAGCCATCTGTCTCAAATCAATAAAATAATAATGTTATTTAGGAAAACGATTTCAAAATAAAGAAGATAAGAATGGAAAAATATATTCAAAGGCTTAGTAAATGTATCTTGAAAACTAAAATACTTGACACAGTAATTTAAACATTTCAATAAAAATAAAAATAAGTGTGTCCTATTATAGATCTTTTTAAATAAATAATTTTTGGAATTAAACAAAGCATAGGGCCCATTACGTGCATCCTATCAGACCTTCTTCAATAAAATAATTGCTTTAGTTAGATGATGTATGAAATATTTATAATACTGAATTATGACATAAATTAAAGACTAAAAACTAGAAAATAATAAATATAAAAAAACTTAAAATAAAAACGCTTTGACCAATGCATCAAAAAAGGAAATAACAATTTTTCTCAAAAATCTGGAGGTCAAAACAAAAATCGTAAAAGCGTGAGGCGCTGAAAACAATAGGAGAAAGATATAAAACCACAATGATTATCATAAGAAACGAAATGTTATTAAACATACAATCATATAAAACAAATTATAAATGTGATTACAATTCTGATTTACTTACAGCTTTTCTACCTGCGCCTCACGCTTTTACGAATTTTGTTTTGACCTCCAGATTTTTGAGAAAATTGTTCTTTTAAGTTTTTTTATATTTATTTTTAAATAAACGTTAAACATAAAACTTTTTGAGAATTTTTTTGGGCATGGAAAGCATTATCGTACTTTATATTAATTTATATGGAAAAAATTGTTTTGCTTAACGAATATTTGGCATTACGAGTAAGATTCTGGAACGAATTAGGCTCGTTAAGCAATGTTCCACAGTACTTTGACACACACACACAGTGCGTCTGGATTTCAAGCAAAAAAATTATGGTAACCCTACTTATCGTTCTTTTTTGGAATCACCGTTCGTTTCCATATCTTTTGAAATATACACCACCGAGATTTGTCGTTCTTATGAACATTGGTATTCCCCCCCCCCTACAGTGCTCTGAATAGGGGTACTTTAATTCTAACCACCTGGTATTTTTCAAAAACGTTGGCAGCACCTCAAATCGCTTTATGCAAATGACATGACTGATAATACCGACCGACCTTCCATCTTCCTTTTTCCGTTCCGTTCTATTCTTGAAACAACGGCAGCAGCAGATCCGTTTGTGATACATATTTCATTCCTTTTAAAAGAGAGCATTGTGTCCTTGTCTTCAATTAAATGTGCTTGTCTCTTCCATTATGCATCCGTTACACAAGATATTTAAAGCGGGTCATTGGATAATTCATTGTTTTTCTTCTCACACTTCATTATTCATTTATCCCCAATTATTTCGTCTAGTTGTTACTTTAGGTTTAACCACATTTACGATCCGGCTATAAATAACTCACCTGTCTTTCGTTCCTGAATTCATCACCTAAGGCTTCATCATTCAATTACTAATCACATTACGCATTATTTACGTTACGTGTGATTATACATTTTAATAGGATATTGTCGCATTATCAATCATTATTTATCTATCATTTTATCATTTTTCATTGACTTCTAATCATTCCATAATAGAATACATTTCTCATCCCCCCCCCATTGAGTTAAGTTATTCATATTCTTAGATGTGCAGCGAGTTTCTATTTACAGTCGACGCTCGTTATAACGACCCTCTGCGTCTCAGAGCAAAAGGTCTTTATAACGAGTTGTCGCTATAGTGGATGTAATTAAAAAATATACACATGCACGTTCAGCAGTTCCGTAAAAATAAGCTATTTTAAAGAGATTCCAAATAAATACTCAAATTATTTTTTATCATTGGTATTAAAAATAAAATTTTATCAATTACAAATATATTTCTAAAATAGATTTTAAAGTAGAAAATAAAGAAATTCTGGAAAAATACTGGGATGAGTGTCCGCTGAATTCGTACGTTGTATTGGGATTAGACGACACTGGACGGTCGTTATACCGGAAGTAAAATAACATAGAGTGCATAGGGAAACACAGTTGGGGATTTTATCACTGGTCGTTATAATGGAATGGTCTTTATAATGTGTGGTCTTTATAACGAGCGCCGACTGTATTATTATTATTTCGGGAATCGAAATTAAATATCAAGGATGAACATACAGCAGGGAGAGAGAAAATATTTATCATACAAATAACCGATTCGTTGGTAAGAGTGAAAAGTGGAGCAGACAAGGGAGATGCTAAACATCTTCTTTAGGAGTGTGGGATTTGGAAACACGACAGAGAAGCCCCGAATTTGGAATGGAAGGCCCCGCTGAAAACTCTTCTGTTGTACCCCAGTTTCCAAAACTTTTCAAAGATTGTTCTTCACAAACTCTTATCTCTGGAATTTCAGAGTGTCTTAACTATTTAACATTTTTTTTTCTAGACTTATTTACTTTTACTTTTTCTTACACTTTATTTTTTATATTTTCTTATTAATTTCGCACTGAAATTTTATTTTGTAATCTATATTAACTTAAATTTAGTTTTAGTTGTTGGTCTTTGTTTTGTTTCGTCAGTATCATTCTTAATTTTTCTGAATGTTGACATGTATGTTGTTTGTTCTTGACACTGTGTTTTTATGTGTTTTGACATGCCTGTTTTGTGAATATTTTCTGCCGCCTTTCATGCGCCGTACACCATTTTTGGTAGATATGTGAAACCGGTGAGGGTCCGATTAAAATTATCATACAAATAAAAGTGGCTAAAAAACAAGTAAAAGAACTAAACATATCAATCAAGGGAACTTCAATAACTTTCAGAGATTAACAACATACCTGATCTATTCTCACAAAAAAAAAGAATTTTCATATTCCATCATCACACTTTTTAAAAAACTACCAAAAAAGTTTTTGCTCGACAATTCGGAGTTCCTCAACACTTTTAGTACCAGTCTCGACATTTTATAATGTAAAAACTCTCTACAGTTTTTCTTTCTGAAATAAAAATATCTTCCCATCGATATAAATATTCAGTTACTCCAGAAAAAGAATGACAAAAATGTTGAATTTTAGATCATTTTTCGACTCTGATATATTAACGTCCCGTTTAGAAATAACACGATTCGGGACGGACCTCCTAAGTTTGAACCATGCTCGGATGAAGAAGACGACACCTGAGCCAATACCCCATCGCCAAGCTTCCTGGCACATTGTTTGAAGAAACGTTTGAGCACACAGAACAGAACGACGTCTCTTACCCGTGACCAGTCCGGTCACTGAACGGTTTGATGGACAAGACACGGGAATTTTATTTAAGACAAAAAACAATACAAAAGTGACAAAAAAATCCAGATATTTACACTATATACAGCACAGAAATGTACACTATTATACATTTATTTGATATTAGTGTTCTTTTGTTGAGATGTTGTTTTTCATTTCATTTTTTTTTGGGGGGGGGGATGTCTGCTCATTTGGAGTTTGTTGGATGAGCTCGCTGGAAAGTTGAAGGCTAGGGAAATCGGAAGACATCTCTATTTTCACTGATGAATTTCACTGTCCTACGAATTTTATGCCTGCAGACGAGGTTATTGGAGACTCTTTTTAGCCATTCTTATTTGAAGTTTGGCGCTGGCCTCCTCACATGCCACTGTGTGGGCACACACTCAGTGGCATAGTGAAGTGCTGTGCCATTTCCACCATAACTGCATGAGTTTGACCCTGCACGGATTTAGCGTGCACCAGACCCTTATACAAAGCAGATATTAGGAGAGCTCGAGTTGAGGACATGGAACTCTCAGCTCCCGAAGCCGAAACTCTAACACAAAACCACCGCGGGTCCACACATCACCTCCCGGATAATGTTTCTAAACTGTGTGGTAATTTGTATCACAAATTTAATTAAAATTAAGAATGCTTACAAAAAATCATATCAATTAACCTTCAAAAAATATTAGCATAGCATAATAAAAATTTTCTAATAACATTTACAAAATAGATATTAGTGAAATTTATTCGCTTCAAAATATAACTAAACTGTTTAATCGATTATGATAAAAAGTGATTACGCGACTTTTCAGCTATTACTGAGTACCTCTTTAAAGATTCCAAGCTCAAAATCGCTGCTATAGTGTACGAGTTCAAATGGTATTTTCTTGGACTTTACCATCCGACCTATATTTCAAACCTACTACTCAAAAGTGATTATATGTGATTTAATTGTATTAGGAGTATTATTGCAATTTTAAGTCTAACGCAATTCAGATGAAGAACGACCTTGCCAAGAATTTGAGCTTTACTTTCGAATCAGCCGGAACAAACTTCGACTGATAACGCCAGCCGGAAACTAGACAGCCGGGTTGGAATTTTCTCGAATTATTCTTCCACGCTTTAGCTATCAGGGCAAAAAAAAATAAGATAGGGTGCTAATAAGTTTAATATAAATTATTAAATAATAAAAAATATGATCCAAACAAGGAAATAAAAAGGATTTCGAATCTGAATAAATTAAAATGACTTTGCGCAGCTTTATTAAAAATATAAATTCAATAAAGCCCCGTTGACTGAACTCCCGGGTTATCCGAAATGCCTTTGATATGGCAAATCCAAAAAACAGGTACTGTACTGCACGGAAATAATCGCGAAGGCGAGACTTTTTTGCAACGACATCCCCGTTTTTTCTTTTCAGCCTCCCCAAGAAGATCAGTGATTAATTTTAGAATGCTACAACTAAAACAAGTAATATATATAAAAAAAAATTTAAGTCAATTCCTACTTAGGTCAGCGATCTACACGCTTAAAAACGATAAAGAAAGCAATCAACATTACCCTCTGACATAAAATACATGAAAAAATGACGCCTTCGTGAACATACCAGAAAACAAAGGATATTAGGTCTAGAAGCTGGCAAACCTAGCTCCATCTATTGAGAAAAATTCGAACCAAACGACTCAAGGCGACATATGCTTTCTCCCATATAAAACTAAAATTAATTAATTAAATTTAATGAATGAATTAATATTTGAAAAAACTGTATTAACATCAAGTGTCATCTACTACAAGTTAAAAAATGTATTTGAACTCGAGTGGATGAATAAAAATTATTTTATTAACGATTGAAAATTTGATCAAGAGATATAAATAAATATATATAGGGAGAGTGTGAATTAATAGTAGGAATTGAATTAATGGATATTAACAATATTAATTACGATATTGTTTGCATGTGCCTGTCAGGCGCATTGGGCCCGAATACACTGCTGCGAATTTTTCGCCCTACGGAGGGTTAACTAGAATAAAGAATACGAGAGTAACCTACAAAGAGAGTTTGAATTCGTTTTACACTCAACACATTTTAGAATTACATACTGTAATTAGATACAAACTAGTAATAGATGGTCACGGCTTAACCGAAAAAATCGTTACCCGAAACGGCGCCCCCCCCCCCGTTGGTGCGGGTAACCGGGTTGTACCGTATTTCAAAATTTGAACGAATGGATACCGAAAATGCATAAGCAGCATAAGTTTGAATTACTAAATCAACGGAAGAAACATTACACTATTCTAACTAAAATTCCTATTTTTTTAAACCAGCAAGAATATTTGTCCAATAAAAAGTGCTTCATCTTGAATCGTAACTTCAAAGAAATATTTTCGGTATCTTGCACACGGATTGCAAAATTCAGTTTCTACAGATTTCTTAACTTTAGAATAGATAAATTTTGCGGAAAAAAAATTGTATTGTTTCGGAAGCATCCCATCATACTTTTTTTTTGTATCAATCTTAAAAATCGTATCCGTTATTCAGAGGTGTAGCAGTAACTTTTGCCGCCCTTCCTTTACAAGATACCCGGAGGACGCATAAACCAAATAATAAATCCTAGGGGAAAAACATTTTATTAGTAACATTAGTTTGACGCCTCGATCTCTGCGCATAGGTTGCGAAATCGCGCGTCCACCACCAGTCAAATATCGCCAATTGAACGACAGAAGGTGAAAAATACGAATTAAGTCAGCGGTTTCCAACCTATGGGCCTCGGATAGTGTATTAGTGGGCCGCGGAACGCAGGGTCGAAGTGTCTGTTCATTGTATATAAACATATATAGAGAAAGCCAAAGGTTTCTCTCTCTACATACTATATATATGTATTATATGTGTTTCTATATATTTATATGACCGCGGTGACCTAGAGGTAAGGTCACTGCTTCGGGGACGAGAGCTCCAGGCTCAAAACTCGATTCCACAGTAGATCCGCCGTGTATGTTGCACGTCAAATCATGAGAGAGGTCCAAACGTCCTCCCGTTGGTGTGGTGCGAAAGTTTGGAGAGGAGGGGGCCAGTTCAAGTGTCGTCTTCGTCATCTGACCGCGGTTCACAATGACGAGGTACCTTCCAAAATAGCCCTCGCGTTGCTTCAGGATGGTGCGTTACTATAACTTACATAAATAGATGTGTATTTTTTGTATCTTTTTTACTTGTATATTTAGCTAGTGGGCCTCAAAATATATTTTACCCAAAAGGTGGACCGTACAACCAAAAAGGTTGGGAACCGCTGAATTAAGTTATTATTTCATGTTTACGATGATTGAGATAGCGTGGCTACTCTTCTTAATTATACAATTGTTTTCCTGCCGCCCTTTTTGAAGTGCCGTCACCGCCCCCTTAAGCTACGCCACTGCCGTAATGCCACAATCATGAATCGTCCATTATCAAAGCACGTTTTTTTCCCTTATTTTATTGGAAGTTCCTTTCCGAAGTTTTTTTCTGGTTAAAATGTCGTTTCAGTTTCATATGTAAGTTTATTTTCAGGCGCAACATTTCGCATTAAGTAATTTTCAAATTAACGTGAATAATTTTTTTTCATATAGAAAAAAGACGAAATTTAGTCACATAATAAACAACCAATCCAAGAGTATTTCATTTTAATAATAACTAACTTATATTAATTAAATACAAATAATAAATCAAAAGATAGAAGAAAAATATACAAAAATGTATATATATGCCGCACTAAAACACTAAAAATGGCAAGGCAGCGATCAAAAAGAACTGTTTGGGAAATTTTCTTATTACAACAAATAACTATCTGGCAAAGTAAAAAATAAATCAATTAAAAACAACAAATCAATTCTCTAAATTCAAATAGTCATATTCTTTATTCTCCCGAATTAAAAAGATGTTTAAATCTCATATTTAATTTACGGTGCATGTGCAAAATATTATATTAAATAACGGACATTTTCAGATTATAAGTATTCATAATTTTCTATATCGCTACAAAAAAACTTTAGAGATATAAAAATTCATATGCATTTCACAGAACATTAAATATGACAAAACAGCGACAAAAAACGAATTCAACTCATGAATTTTAATACAACAAATCAAAGAATAAATCGAAATAATAAAAGAAAAGCTGACGTTAGAAACTTTCACTCGAGATAAAGAAGAATCTGGAAAGTCAATCCTTTAGAAATGCACATTATCTCACAATGTATTAGAGAAAAAATGTGTCAAAAATAACTTTGAATGCGGAGGTATCAACAAAAGTGCTAAATGTAACGGTGACGACTGTCGCACGATCAGACCTATCGAAGCAAACTATTTACAAATCATACGATATCGATCTTGAAAGAATAAAAGTTACCATGCAAACACGTACGGTAAACGAAACGTTAGCAAATAAAGATTTCTTCTCGAGACTGTGATTATAATAATCTTTACCTTTTGGCCTTCGTTTTGAAGAAAGCGCGAAATTCGGAAAAGACCTTTCTCAATCTGCGTTTTAATCCCAACTTATCTTTTATTAATAACCGTTTTAACTGTAAATCGAATATAGTCAAACCCTTTTTAACCGAACTCGGGTTTACCGAAACCCGGATTATCCGAAATGCCTCCGAAATCGCAAAACACGTACAGCACTGCACGGAAATAATCTCGAAGGAGAGACGATACCCCACTTTTTTCTTCCTCAGGAAGGTCAGCGATTCATTTTAAAATGCTAAAACTAAAATGAATGGGTGTTAAAAAATATTAATTCTGAAATTGTTTCCTGTGCCTGTCAGGCGCATTGCGTCGGGTCCTCTTTAACAAAGAACCCAAGTGTAGACAGTTTTGAAATCCTTTTAGATTTTAAACATTTCAGAATTGCATACTGTAATTAGATACAAGACAGTAACAGATGTTCATGGCTTAACCGAGAAAATCGTTATTAGAAACACGCTTCCAACCGGGTATTTCGATCGTAATTGCACTTCTTGCTTTAGTTACGGTATCTGTAGTTTTAAATTTAAGAAGCCTCTAGGGAATCAAAAAATAAGTATGAAGAATAATTCATTTAGATTTTGAAATGCATTACTAACCTTAATGGCGTATTAACCTTAATGGCTTATTATTTCGTTACTCGCAATTTGCAAGCAGTGTTTCTGACATAAATCTTCTAAATTAAAACGAATATTCACGAACAAAATAATCAAATCTTGGAGCATAAAGCCACTCGGAATTTATGACATTTAAACTGACCGTGAATTAGAATTAGCGACTCTATTCAAGTAATATAAATTAAAGCAAATATTCATAAACAATACAATCAGATCTCTGAATGTCAAGGCACTTAAAATTAATGTCGTTTAAACTGTATGTGAATCAGAGTCTATTTAATTTTTGAAAGAGATTTGCTAATGTTTTCTGGATGCTCGTGAAAAATGCTATTCAAAATAATGTTAAATAACATTAAATTTATCACAATCACTTTCAACAAAAGATCTAAGCAAAACTGCATTAAAAATAAGAGACCCAATAAATATTTTAACTGTATAGATAATAATTTCCTTGTATTTTATGGCACGATAGTAATGCCATAAAAAGCGACGAAATGCTTGTTTTTATGACATGACAGTAAAGCCATTTGAAATTTGCGCTTGAATGGTTTCATTGCCATGTTTTCATTTTTTAATACT
>BGPR01051134.1:0-10893 GCA_013235015.1 Araneus ventricosus
GTCAATTGTTAGCAAAAGAAAATATCTGCTACTAATACAGGAGAATGCGTGTGTGTGTCTGTGTGTGTGTTGGCGCTCTGCAGGACAGACCGCTAGACATAGAACAGCGAAATTTGGCACAAACATACCTTGGAGGTTGGGAATGTGCACCTCGGAGCCCTTTTTTGCAATTTTAATTAATTAAAAATTAATCTAAATTTTGGCGTTTCTCCTCACTAACATCCGAACATATTACATTACAAAAATTACTTTTATACGATCTGAAAATTTAAAAAATTATCTTTCCAATTATATTAATTCAGTTGTAGTGCGATTTTTTCTCTAATTTTAATAAATTTTTAAAAATATCTTTTGGGATAATTTACAACAATATTTTTCATTGTTGCAACGCAATTCAAACCGTTTTCAATGTTTAAACAAATATTTGGTTGCGTATTTGTCTTTCATTGTTGAAAGCCAAGGTAATATCTTAATGTTTAATGCTATGTTTTAGTAAGTATATTTTCATCCAGCTAACATGCTGCTGGAAGTAAAATGTGCCGCGCCATTTTACTGTTAAAATAAAATGCATATTTTGCAAGAGAAATAAGAGAGTGAAGTTGAAGCCGACAGCGCGCAATTGGATGTTACACGACACAGACAGTTACTTCACACCATTAGGGACGTTCATGAACTGGTGAAAAGGTGCTTATGACCACTGTATACCCCCGAGCTCGGAGCCAAGAGTGCGGGCTACTGAAAGAACATGAGTTAAATGTCTATCACAAATGAAATTTAAAATTACTTTGTGAAGTGAATGAAGAATATCAAATTATGCATAAAAGAATTAATTGAAATTATATTCCTGGCGAACAAGCTGGTCGCTGAAGACGGCTAGTAAATAAATAAATAAATAAATAAGTGCAAAAATTCCCAGAACTTAATTCTCCTCATTTAAAAAATCTAAACAAGCAAATATTTTTAAAATTATTGAGAAAATAAAAAAATGTAAGTAATGCTGTAAAAAGCCGCAATAAAACATAAATAAGTTATCAATTACTATTCTTTAATTTACTTTTTTGCTTCGCTAATGAAATTGTTTGAAAATATATGTATATATGTTATGGTTAAAGAAAAAAATTCGGTTAGTGTGAATAATAGCCGGTTATTATTAATACTAACCACTGTTATTATTAATAATAACCGATTAATCGGGAACATATACCTGCGCATGTATCACGTTGATATCCTGAGTAATTTAAAAATTATATCGGATTTATACACTATGATAATTTTCACGATTATTTTAAAATGAGGTCGCAGTCACTCCTCATAATTATATATATTGTGTTTTCTTGCGAAGGGAAAAAATGTTTGTTTCGGAGTTCTTTTGAGTACTTTCTTCATCAATGTTTTCTTCCTTCCACCATTTGTACCTTTGCAAGAAAGCTAGTTTTACAGAAGGTCGCCCACTTCACGAATAGTGTTTCCCTCGGAAGGTTTAGCGCTTGCCTATTCAGCCAGTTACAGGTTTATTCACTGTTAATGCAGTCAAGCCTTTATGAACTTATCTCTATAACTGATATAACGTGCTTGACTTCATGGGTAAAATGGTGATTTCATGGGATTCACTTGACTTGATTTTTAATTGGGACAAATTTACGCATATTAACGTTGCAATAATGCAATTGCGATGGTCTGACAGGAATTAATTGTGTTTCGAATATTGTGTAATTTAAATTTCGGTTTAGCAACTTGATTTTATGAAGTCTAATTTTCAATCGGTGATTTTAAAATAGAAAAATTTCTTTGAATGTGCTAACAATATGCATATATTATCAAAAAAATGATATTGCTCAATAAAGTATTGTTTGAGAGATTATCTAATTTTTATCAATGAACTTACCAATATAACGAATTAGAAAGAAATAGTTTCTAAAAACGTTCTATCGTTATTGAATATTTGAATAAATTGTGTTGACCCTGTTCCAAAGCTACAAGTGCATTTTTAACACGGAATTAAAAACACGTTAACATTGGAATTTAAAACACGTTAACATTGGAATTTAAAACACGTTGATTGAAATTACTCGGGAATAATTTGAAATTATAATCAAAGAAAGAAATTGTTGAACTCTGTATTGTTCTGCAACATGAATTATTGAAATTAGAATTATAAATTTTGTTCGGGAACAGTTAAAAAGATTTAATAAAGTTTTAGTTAAGACAATTTAATTTACTCTAATAGAGTCTTTCCCAAATCCCCCCCTCCAAACTGGGAAATGTCTCATAAGGTAAGTAAAAAAAAACTTGATATATATGCGATTAATCGGTTATTGTTAATAATAATCGTGGTATTAATAATAATCGTGGTGTTAATAATAATATTATTAACACCCGGATATTATTCATACTAATTATATCTTTTACTTTTACAGAAACATATATATTGATTACCATTTGCCCCCCCCCCTCCGAAAAAAAGTAAATAGAATTTTTTCTGTCTTTATGTGAACACTATGATATTTTCATAAATTTATAATAGATAGAAAATTCTACGATAAACTGTTGCTCTTCAATATGAAACTTATACGGGTCCATCCTTTCATGGTATTTTCAGAAACACAGCATTTACACAGACAAAACACCGAGACCATCTAAAGAATATTAATTATACTTTTCTGCTGTAATATTTTCTAATACCCCTTCATGATACAATTCTCCATGTGCTTCCTCTTCCGCAAAATACAGAAGCCAAATCTCCAAAATTAGGACAACTCCATTATTGTTATTCCCAGCAGAGCACGAGGCTCCACGCGTGTGCCGCGCCAGAGGTAAATGCCTGTCGACTTGGCGATTTTCATGTGCCTGGACACGAGGGGGGGGGGTTGGGGGGGTTAGTGGGCCCCTTCGGGGTCTGGTGAATCACGTGTGAGAGAAAAAAAATAAATACGAGGGAGAGTGGGGCACCCCCGTATGATCGATATGCGACCCACTTGCTATAGAATCCTAGAACGGTGAAGACCTACCTACTAATGGAGGTTTTTATTTGAGGATGAATATCTATTTCAGTTCAAATAGAAAAGGTAAGTGAAATATGAGAGACGGATTTTCTTTTTCTTATTTTTAAATGTTTAACGCTTTTTTCTACGTTCAAGTTTTCTGTTAGTTGTTAAGAGATCTCTGCGGACCTCTTGAATTAGTTTTGTTATGTTGACGAAAAGTAATTTGCTGACTGATAATATGAGAATTTATAGAAATATTTTGTTTTATTCCGAAAAATTAGTGTGAAGCATTATGAAGTAAAAAGATTGCTCTCTTTTTCTTCCATTAATAAATTGTGTATTGGCATTTATTTATGTGAAAGCAGAAACAGAATTTAGAAAATAAACTGTAACTTTATATCTAGAATGTGTGATCAAGAAACAAAGAAATAGGTATAAAATAATTTTCGTTCGATAATTGTTTAGGAAGTTATGGAAAAACGCAAAAATCTCTCTTGATTTTTGATTAATTAAAATTCTAATTATAATTTCAAAAAAGCATCGCTCCGAGTGCACGTTTCAACCCTCTAAAATATATTTATACTAAATTTGGCAACTTTAGGTCAAATTGTCTGCCATGTAAAGCGCCAATAGACACACACAAGCAAACATTTTTCTTTATTATTAGTTGAGATAGAGACAACGAATTATAAATAAAAGGCTAAAATGGGGGGAAATAATTAAAATACAAATAATTTCTACTTTATAGTTCACTTATAAAAGTGTGTTTTTAAAATCTGCTTTTATTAAATTTATTTTAACTGATATTCGAAACGTGTTGTTTTATATCTTTAATGAAGTTTCCTAAGATAGTAGTTGTACATATAGTACATTTCCTAAGATAGTAGTTTCTTATATAACGGCGTAGCGACGGGGGTGGCAAATACGACCCGGAAGACGGTTGGACGGTTGCCATTTACTATTCTTATATTGAAACATCATGAAATTTAAACAATAAAAGCTCCGCATTTATTACCTTCTTTCCTTTCGTTTTGATATCAGAAATGTAAAAATCTTTTAGATACCCTGTTACGAACCATACTTTTGGTAATTCGTGTTCCTCTTTCTCACTTAAATCACACTATATTTTCTCACTATTGAACATAATATTCACGTAAGCTACATTCGAAGCCTCCGTAGCGATTTCTTTGCTATAGACTGGAATTCGTTTAATTTTGCGTTTGAAATTACATTTTCACTGAAATTTTACAGGAAAAATTATAATGATACATTTTTCCAAAATTAATTATTGCATTAAATGAGAAATCATATATGTCTCTTTGTGTACATAATTTCCCTACATGTATATTTATTTAAACCTTTCATTTCATGATTATTAAATCGTTCTGTCACAATTCTATAAATTTTTATAAACCGTGTTTTTTGGGGGAGAAAGGAATGAAGAAAAAGTTAGTGAGAAAATTTATTTTGAAGGTAAATTGTTTAGCTAAAATTAATTAAAAATTAGTAGTTGCTTAGTTAAAATTTCCTTATCAATTACTTATTCACATCACACTTTATTTATTCACATTATTAAATTTGGGTGAAAATCTAATTATTAATTTTTATTAATTAATTATTAAATTATTCAAAATTAATTTAAAAAAAGCAGTGTGGTATTATAAATTACCCACAGTTACATTCCAAGAGCCGCCACTGTTTGTAATAGTCAAAGCTTTCAACGACGACTTTCTGATGAGTCCCTACATTTTAGGCTATCCGAGTCCGAAAAACTTTTTGGAATTTACAGAGTGGTCATAAATTATTGGACCCATTTCAAAAATTAATAATAGTAAAAAATCTAATAATGTTGCAACTATATTTTTTTTAATGAGAGCTCTTTTTAAAAAGGGTTTTTTCCATATAGGTAACGTGCCGTTACGGTGGTCTAGGGGGTCGTAAATTATTGGAAATCTCCCATTTTTGAAAGCCTTTATCTGCGAAACTTTTAATTCGATAAGAAAAATAAAAGCATATATATGTAGGGAATTTCACGCTTTTTAATTTGTTGGTTCACACGCAGTGTGAAAACTGAATATTTTTCGAGATATTCAAGAAAAACTAAAACAGAAAACCAGAAATCGCGCATCGTCTTCTGCTGAACGGTAGTCTTTGCGTATGGAAATGGGTTCAACAGATTTCAAAAATTAATAATAATAATAAAAAAAAACTAATGGTGTAACAACTACAGGTTTTTTAAATGAGATAACAAATAAAAAAGCTTTTTTTCAGATAGGTGGGGTACCATTACAGCTTTCTAAATTTTCTGCAGAAAGAGATTTCCGTATGCAATGGCTACCGATCAGCAGAAGCCGATGCGCGTTTTCAGGTTTCCTTTTTTAGTTTTATTTTTAATATCTCGAAAACTATTCAATTTTCACACTACATGTGAATCAACAAATTAAAGAGCGTAAAATTCCCTGAAAATATATGCTTTTATTTTTCTTCTAGAATTAAAATTTTTGCCGATAATGGCTTTCAAAAATGGGAGATGTCCAATAATTTACGACCCCCTAGACCACCGTAACGGCACGTTACCTATATGAAAAAACTTTTTAAAAAGTTCTCTCGTTTTAAAAAAACCGTAGTTGTAACATTATTAGTTTTTAAAAATTAATTTTGGAAATGGGTCCAGTAATTTATGACCACCCTGTATATTTATCTCTATGTCTGTGAACACGATAACTCAAAATCACAACGAGATAAAAGAAATAAAATTTGGTATTTAGGACGAAATCAGCGAACGGGAAATCGGAATTATCGGGTGTTTGTGAACGCGATAACTTAAAAACGCAACAAGATAGATGGATGTATTCCAGCATATGATCTTTATAAAAACTGGAAGTTTAAATTTTGGTCGAAATCGGTCTAAGGTCAGAGTATCTCTCTGTCTGTCCATGCACATGCAAACACTATAACTCAAAAACGCGACTAGGCAAATGAATTTTGGCATATGCTCTTTCCATCATAATTGTAGATCTGTATTTAATTTTGGACCAATTCCTTCTACGGACAGATTATCTGTTTAATTGTCTGTTCATGTATGTGTACATGAACATGATAATTCAGAAACATAACAATCTAGGTAAATGAAATTTGGTATGTGGTCTTGATACAAACTTATAGATGCATATTAAAATTTGTATATATTAAAATACATTTAAATTTGGATACATATTAAAATCTCGTGGACTCAATCGGACCATGAGAATACATCAAAATTAATACTCGGTTATATTCATCATACTACTTCCGCAGAGTATAAATGCACGAGGGGACAACACTCCAGTATATTTTGTTTGTTTATGGAATGATAGATTTGGTAAATCAATATTTTTTCTACACAAACGTACAGGATGATTCAAAATTCACTTTAATGAAATGGTGGAGGGGATCGGAAGTACAAAATCAAGCTAAAATCACATAGGAAATTTCGACCGGAAAAGCCAACCGGATGAGCTGGAAGACAATGTTCTCCAGCTCTATTGTTGGATTTCAGTTCTATTATTGATGGGAAAAAGCTACCGAAAGGTTTAACCGAAAGCCTTTTCTTTGTTTCGGTTAACCGGTTTTTTCGGTTATTTTTTTGTTCCGGTTATAACCGGTTATTTTTTTAAAATCTAGTAACCGGGTAAAAAAAAACGGATTGGATGGTAGGCTCGATTTTAGGTTCGATTAGACTAACATTTACCAAGTTATGAAGCCTTGAATTTTATCATCCTAAGCCGATCAATGACAACAGGTTCCTCGAGGCGTCTGTTGTTTGCCGGATTGCTGAAAGAGTCTTTATGAACAGATAAATATTGTCCATTGGATTGATTTCCTGTAGAAACAATATTAATAAAAGATCTGTCTACAAACGGCATTTGTTTTTTTTATGAAAAATAACAAACAAAAAAAACCCAAACAAACAACCGAAAACCGGTTATTTTAAAAAAACGGTAATTTTGAGCGGTTATAACCACTAGGTTAAACCGGAGGTGAAAAAAACCCGAATAACCAAAAACCGCCGTCCCTAACCGCTATTCATTTAAAGTTCCGTGTTTGTAACGGATGTTAAAATGGTGGATATGCCGACCTCGTCGCAGGAAATTGCAAATATCTGCGAAGAGTAAATTTGAGGTAAATTATGCATTTCATGCGACGCCGCTGTGAAGCGTGGATGATTGTGAATAGTAAGAAATTTAAGCAGTTGTTATGGAACTGGGACTTTTGTACGTAGTGTCCAAGTGTAAAGAATCGCCAAATAAAGAGTTTCATCCGTTATTGGCGTCACTTCAGCCCCTAGCTCATCCGGATAGCATTTCGGATCATACATTCCTGTACGATTCTGGCTGGCTTCTGTGCTTGTTACCTTCCCTTAAACTTTGTACGTTGAAAATTGAATTCCCCTGTATTTAATTATAAAGAGTATTATGTTACATTTTCTGTGAAATTATTCTATTATTTTAATGTAAAGAAAATATTATACGTCTAATTTGACTTATTTAGTAGACTGTTCTAATTAGTATTGAATGTTTTTACAAGAAATTAGTTCTACAGTATATACCTATTATATCTACCCAATTATAAATTTTGGCTTACTGTGTTCCGCTCTTTCATGACACTCTAAGTTTTGGGACGAACTAAAAGCTTTTCACGAATTAAATTTAGTACAAATATAATAATCATTTAATTGTTTGAAGTGAGAAGAAACACGTTCATTATTCATATCTCATTAATGCATTTCCTCATTTTCACTTATACATGCTCATTTTCTAATACACTTTTTATATTTTCTTTTTACAAATAACCTTCTCGCTGCAATATTCTTCTTTGAATCGATTTGGTGAAATGTGACATAATCTAGAGGACTCAAACGACAAAAACAATTTTCCCATCTCATTATCTGACTCCCTCATATAGGTAAACAAAGGATCACGTGACATAGCTGTTTTGGCAGATACGATTCCGATGTCTTTTAGTTTTCTAGTCCAGTTGAATTGTCGATGAGTATGACTGATGGAAAAGAAGTTCACGCAAAAAAAGAATACTCAAGGACCTTTCCCTACATTGAAAACCAATGTAGGTCAGCCATCGATTGGAAGATTGTATGAGGTTGCTTATAGAGCAAATTCGTGCGGCTAATTAATACATGGATATAGATTTTAGGCTTCCTAAAAACTGGTTTTTTAGTGGATTGGTAAATTAGAAATTGTGAAAACTTCGGAAGAAAAACTGCGTTTCTTATATTATTGCATTTATGTAGAGTTGGATGACTAAAATCATAGACATTTTGGATTAAAATATATAATCGATGGATAAGATGAACTCTTTTCCGAAGATAAGTGTTTATTTACACTTATCAAGAGTTGATAAATATATAAGTAAAATATTTCGTAATTTATTGTCTATCATACGAAAATACTCATAATATTTTTTTGCATCTTAATACATATTTTATGCTTGACTTTCATTTCTTTGTTATCAATTCATATTTTATACTGTTCTCTCCTGACGTTTTATTTTTTTATGCGCTAATTAATTTTTTCACGTATTTTTGCGCACTTTTATTAAACTCTTATACTTAACCAGATTTATTTTGTGTTTGTAAAGATGGAATTTTGCAATCAAATTTTCACTCACTTCCTGATAAGCTAGAGCTCTGAAATTATGAGCACCTGTGTATTCTAGATGGCAATGCACTATTTTAATCTTATCAGTTTTTCATTATCAATTAATTGATTAATTTAATCATACTTTGATTCCTTGATTCCATACCTGTGTCGCCAACTGGTAATGAATCTGAGAAAAAAAATTTTAAGATTCCTTAATATTTATAATAATCAACCATAAATTAAAAAGTAAGGAAAATAATTTAACGTAAAAATTCTACATTTTAGAGCATTTAGTACATAAAAGTACTTTTTAAAAACTGTTCTAATAAAATTTATTATTAACATAACCACTTTCTCATGGTTAAGAACATGACATTTATACCAAATATTTCAGTGGTGGTTATTCATTCTTTGGATATAATGCCTGTTGCAGTCTTTTAATCTACATAATAAAATATTTCCATAAAAGTTTTCCTTAAAATTCTATTCTGTTTACTTTTGTTATGTTGATCGTATAAATGAATAAGATAATTACTTATTATTATGCAAAAGTTTATTCATTTCATCATTTTTAGTTTTCGAACAGTGGCGGCGATTAGGCGGAAGAAATGAGGGAGAAAAAATTTATAAACATCTAAAAGTTGCCGAGAGTATAGGGGGTAGACAACAAAATTAAAAACATTTAGTTACAAAATTATCTAGCTTCCCCAGATACTATTGGTTTTTTATAACTTTCAGTTTTAGGCGATAAAATAAAATAATTTAATTTTTCCCTTAAAAGACAGGGAGCGACTACTCCCTTCGCCCCTCGACTCGCCGCCACTGTTTTTGAAGAAATGGGACTAATTTACATGATAATTGATTACAAATGATACAGGCCAAGCACTCCTCGCCCATTTAATTTTGGTATCCATTGCTCAACAAAAAGGACGTGAAGATGTTAATTAATTTTAAAGTAGAGTTTTATTTAATTTTATGGCTTAAGCATAGTTTGAAAATATCAAATATAATGTCCGTATTGCCGTAGCTCTCAGTGTTTATTCAAAACAAAAGCCTCATTTTGCGGAGAGGCTGACTTTGATCGTTATCGCTCTTTTTGCCGACTTTTAAGGCTTATTTTGCGTTCAATTTTTAACCAAACGATTTAGCTGAGCGCAATCATTCCATTTGGAATTTCGGCGTTTTAAAGGCCATTTTCGTGCCATTTTAAATAAAAATAATTAAAATTAATTAATTAATTTTAAGAATTAAGAAATTAAGACTTAAGATTTAAAATTAATTAATTAATTTTACATAAAAAAATAACGAACTCAAAGAACACAGAATTAAACGCTTTGTGTACTAAAGAAAGAACTGGTTCGAACTTGGCGCTTGATGCAGTATCCAAACGGATTTGGCGATTGCCAAAATAATCAAAACACAAAACTCGTCCATAGATAAGCTAAACAAATTAATTATGTATAGAAGCAGATCTTTTATTTTAGTTTCTTCTTGCACTCTGAATAAAAAGGGTTGAAGCATAGCAAATAATATTTATAAACAATTAAAGGGCATTATCACGAATTTATTTTAAAACAAGGATTATTCCTCGCGAAACAAAAAGTTGACAGAAGTTTTGAAATTAGATTTTTGCTGGAAAGGAAACGTTTCACACGGTTTCTCCTACGAAACGATTACACTTAATAGTTTGGCTTTATTTTCATTTGTTACTAATTTAGATCATTAGCAAATATTAATTAAACAATCAAGAATGTTCTCAAAAAGTAAAATTCCATCAATGAAACAGTGGGAATGTTCTGCCTTCAACCTTCTCGTATTCTAACAAAACATGGCACGTTCGGTTCTTTTCTCTTGATAAGAATCTGTTCTCCCGGTACGGTTCACAGAGGGAGGCTCAAAATCTGCAAGTGAGTCATGGGACGGGATGATACAAAAGGCATGTGGGCACAATAGATCGTGTTTGTTCTTTGTACTATATTGCATAAAGCAGAGTATGGGTTTTGGATGTCTCAATTTTGATTAATTGGGTCCAAATTTTGATACAGGTTTACATTTGATACACTTTTCGTCATAGAATCACATACCAAATTTCATATACCTAATAATTGGCATTTTCAGTTATCACCTTTACATACACGCGAATATACATGCGGACAAATGGTCAACCTATTAATTGATATGGTCCAAATTTTGATACAGATTTACATTTGATACACTTTTGGCCACAGGATAGCATACCAAATTTCTTATATCTAATATTAGGCATTTTTGCG
>BGPR01051135.1:0-10892 GCA_013235015.1 Araneus ventricosus
GGGGGGAACCTGCAGCCCAATAGCCACCCCCTGGATTTTTAGAATGTTAGTGAGAATTTCTTAATCAATCTGGATTTCTTATAGATTTACTTTCCATTAAGATTATTAAAATTTTTAAAAGTTTTGTCTCTTATTGATGTACCAATTACCTAACTGATCAGGTCATTTATAAGCATAAAACTAGTTATTATTATTATTATTAATTGTGCATTGGGATGAGAGTTTTTAGTTTTAATTTTTCCACTATTGGAATATTGGGGGAGGGGAATAGATTATTTGGGTACAATTAGCTTTTTCCATTTCTCTCGCATCTTCATACTTCCCTATAAGAATGTACTCTAGATGTTGAACTCAGTGCTGTGGGGTAAATATCTTTATATATTTTAAGAAATTTGATTTTTTTTATTGATTTTAGGCTATGCTATTTAATTCACACTGACATTTATAAAATGCATGGATGACTTGTTTCAAATGCCAAAAAGTTGTTACAGATTCTCTGAAGAAGTAGATAGTAAGACCGAATAAACAAAATTGATTTTTTTCATTGTAGATTAGTAATGAATTTGCTTTAGAAAGTTATATAATGCATAACTTCTTTTCTAAATACGATTGTTTTTTCATAGAAATATAACTGTGTTTATGTGAACTAATTAAAAATTATCATATGTTTAGGAAAATCCATCTATTAGTGACATCCATCTATTTAATATAGCTGCAAATGCTTTGCAACTTATTCTAAAAAAATTGCACAATTTTTTATGAATATTTTTATTTCTCTCATTCATAAAGAGTTAACTTTTGCTTTAGTTTAAAATTTTGCAAGCCATTGCTTGGTTACTAACTAAAGATTCTTGCTGTAACTTTTATATAACAGGTATCTAAGGTTAACAGAGGTCCTATGATATACTTCAAAACAAAAAGCTAAATATTGTTTAAAAATTTGCAAATATGTGTGCGAAACAAATGGATGTGTGCCTCATCTTAAAAATAACCAATCATAATAGAATGGTGTGGGGAGTACATGACAAGACCCAATTCCATAATTTGCTCAAAAGGTTCATTAAAACCCCCTTTTTCACTGTTCTGTATATAAGAATAATTAAACCACTAGTTTGTAAAAGACATTTACAGAACATTTTTCAATTGTTGTGACAAACCAATTGTTTAAAAAAAATCTGAGCTATGTCCTTCACTATGTTGCATAATTTTTTCTTTAATTAAATAATTTATTTTGCAGGTTTCGGGAGGATTAAAAGCTTCATTAGGCAATCAAGGAAAACTAAAAGCATTTTATTAAATTATTTATTTAGAAGTTTATTTGTGAAAAAATATCTTGAAATATTTCAGTTCAGAATTGCATTTATATATTGCATTGAAACAAAAATAAATGTATAAAAAGTAGTGAGATTTAGTCTTTTATTTGATATATGTTTACTAGTGTGTGTTTACTAGTCAGGAATGATTGTATATGAACACTTATAGATTTAAAAGTAGAGAAATATTATATTTAATTGTAAGTGAGAATTTTATGTGTGATATTTTTATATGAATTTTACCAAAATATAACTGTAGATATTTTATACAGAAGCATCAGTTGTATTTGTAAATAATTCAAGATTTTGCATTGAAAAAGTGTCTGAAATGCACATTTGCCATGTATGAAATATTAGAAAAACAAATAATGAGCTTTTATTATTGGAAAATTTGTTCTTGCATGACTATAGCAGAAAGAAATTTATACAGGAAATGGCTATCTTTAATAATATATTTGATTATCAAGTGAGTTTTTTTGGTGGTGGGGGTAATTTTTATGTGTTTATTTGTGATTTTAGAAGTCAGTTTTTTATGTGTGCAATGTATTTCAATAAATTTAGACACATTGTTAATTTTAAGTATAAAATTTACAGATAAATATGTGTAATATTTTTATAAATGTCAAAAATTTTGCTTGGGGTGTGTAATCAAGAGTTTTAAGTAACATCTTTTTTACTTATTTATGTTTTACCTTTATTTAAAACTGCCTTTACACCAATAACATTTATACACTTTAGTTGGTTACATTTTGCTTCCATGTAAATATAGTATAATTTAAAATTGTAACACATTTCAGTATATTCTTTCTCTTCAAATTTATTTTAAGCTTTTAATCCATGTGCAGTTCTAATTTCTCAATTCGGTACTCATTATAATGAGTTTTTATTCTGTAATTTATCATCAGTTCGATTCTTTTTCAGTAAGCATTTTTCATCTTGGTTGTTATTGTAGGAAGTGTACTACAGTGAATTTATGTAAAATTGTATTTTTATGTTGTAATAAAAGTATAAAAATACTGTGTTGCTGTTATTTGTTACTTGAGTTATTATCTATAAATTAGTATCTTATGTGCAGTATTATTTGTAATAATAAATGGAATAAAAAAACTTATATTCATTTATAAAAACATAAGTTTTTGATTAGAGCAATTAATTTCTTATGATTTGTTAAAGAATAAAGATTTGAAGTAATATTTTGGCAGTTTCTCTTGTTTAAATCTTTGCAAAAATATATATTATTAGGTACGTATAATTATACTATTTTTATATTTATGCTCCAACATCTTATTTTGGTACTCATGCAAAGAGCTCTAATTAGTTATTGAAGTTTTGAGCAGATCATTATAACCTTTACTGTTAATATAACTTAACTTGTGTTGCAAAGAGTAGTTTTAATGTTTCTTAGAATTCTTATGCAGTTTTAGAAACAAAGTATTTTGTTAAAATTTCCAGTATTCTTTTACATACAAGAAATGTAATATACTGTTTCAATAGATTTTTTTAGGATGTTCATTCCATTTTTAAAAAAATAAATTTCATAAAAATATATATATATTTTCATTTTAAATAACTGGTAAAAGTGTTTTTAATAATGTATATTTTACACATACAGTGATTTTGAGTTGGGAGAAAGCCAGGAAACTAATATAATTAAGCCTTAAATCGGGGAAATTTTTTCACAGTTTCTGTAGCCACCACCCCTGTATTATATTTTTTAAGCTGACTCAGTCTGTCAAGACTTTACTAGTTAGTGCAAACTCAAAAGCCTTTTAATTAATATTTTCTAAAAATTATAATTCGTAAAAGAATGAGTAAAATTCATGCAAATAACGTGTGTTGTGTGCTTTAGATGTTGTTAAAGGATAAATGGAAAATAAACTTGAAATATTAGAGAATATAGTGAAAAATATGTATTTAAAGAAATGCGGATTTAGAGAATACAGTTAAATCTTCAAAAAGAAAAAAAACAGATATTGGTCAAGTTTAATGATTTTGTGAAAATTGCTAAATAACTGCAAATTCTTAAAAAAATCTACAAGATATTTAAAGAAAAAATAAAGATTTTTTTTGCATATTTTATTAAATTAAATTGAAGAAAAAATGCAGTTTTTTTTCTGTATTCAAAAAATCTGCAGAATATTTAGAGGAAAATATAATAAGTTTTTTTGCAGATTACATTGAAGAAAAAATGCCGATTTTTTGCTGTCTTGCAAAAAATCTGCAGAATATATAGAGAAAAATTTTATGCCGATTAAATTGAAGAAAAAATACAGATTTCTTCTGTCTTCAAAAAATCTGAAGAATATTTAAAAGAAAAATATAAGAAAATTTTCTGCAGATTAAATTGAAGAAAAACTGCAGATTTTTTTTTGTCTTCAAAAAATCTGCAGAAATCTTTTAAGAAAACTTTAAAAAAAATTTCTGCAGTTTTTTTTAGCTGGGTTATTAAAAAATTATTTATTATAAACCGTGCTATATAGTTTACAATTGTTTCCATTATAGAAATCTGTTGTATTGTACAGAATAATGCTGGTATTAAAAGAAGCACCCCGCCCCCTCCAAATTGTTTCTCACTAGTTTTTAAAATAGCAGAAGTGATGAAACTAAGGTAAAAGACCGTTTTTGTTTAGTAAAAATCTTTACAAGGATAAAATAATAAGCAGCATTTTTTATTACCTCAAGGGGGATATTTATTCATAATGCTCTTTCTAAGGTACAAAGTCACTGGTCTCGTTATTGCTTAAAAAAATGTTTTCTTTTAAACGTTCAGAAAAGGTTAATAATTAATCAATATTAAAAGCATTTTTAAAAAAGCGATCAGTTTACAAACTGATCCAAAAGGAGCGAAATAAATAAAACCATTTCCAGAAAAAGAGCGTTTTTCTTTTAAACGCTCTGAATGAAGTTACAAATCAATCAAAAAGGATCGAAATGAGTAATGAAAACATTTCCAAAAAAGAGCGTTCTTTCATAAACGCTCCCTTTCACATTAAAAATTAATCGACAAAGAGCGAAATCATTGCTTAAAATGTTGCTCAAAAAGGAGCATTTCTTTTAACACGCTCCTTTTAATATTAAAAACTGATGGAAAAGGAGCGAAATCGTTCAATACAAAAAGGAGCGAAATTCGCTCCGCGGAAGGATTGTAAAACGCTCCGAAAGGACGATGCACTTTCAAGTACGGAAAGGAGCGAAAATTCGCTCGTTTGGTTTAAGCGTGTAGTCCGAATAATTTAAGGTGACGCCATAGGAAAAAGTCACACGGATTGGATCCGGCGAACGTGGAGGCCAAGCAATGGCTCCGGCGCGTCGAATCCACCCTGGGTATGGCATGCGTTTTATATCGATTTTGACACTCTAAATGTCGTTTGCGACATCATGTTACTTTGCAATTTTTGTTCCTCTTGATGTCTACTAACATCCCTCTAAGTTTGTCGGACCACTAACAGGACTCCCTGTATAACACACTCGCGAGCCATACTTATATTCTACCATACTTATACCATACTTATACTCAGGAGTGGCGCCAGAGAGGGGACCGGGGGGACCTGGCCCCCCCGTCGGGGATTCTGTGCCCCTCCCATCGGGAAAAATTTTGTATCCCGTCGGGGAAATTTTTTGTACGGGGTATTCAAATGTAGTTGATAAATGATAATCTGGCAAAAATTTGAGACCAATTTCATTGCACTCGTCACCCCATACAGCAGGTCGTGCCCCCTGTCGGGCAAATAGCCCCCCCCCGTCGGGCAAACTCTAGCGCCATTCCTGCTCTCACTCACTCTAGATAAAGATATAAATACGAACTAAGGGAAGTTTTAATTGTGAAAGTGTGAAAGAGGTAAAAATACAATAATATTAACAAACAACGAATGGAAAAGAGTGAGGAGAAATAAGAATCTGGTGGATGATGTCATCAGAGGCCTACATCCATGCAGATTCAAAATAGAATAGGTTTTCTGTCGAGGAAAAACGACTTTAAGGTCTAAATTTGAATTTTCCTCTATGGCCTGAACATAAAAGCCGATACGTAAAAATCAACTAGCATGGGTCGCTTATTATATGCTCTCTTGATTTTTATGCTTCACCTATTAACGCCCAGCGTCCGTGTCTAAACCGATCGCATTCCAAGCTCCTGAGCAGTTTTCAAAAGGTATATACGACCAGTTAGCCAGATTTTGAAGTCAAAATGTCGTCAGTTTGAAATTTTTTAAATTTTTCCTTTGATTTGATTTTGAAGTAAAGCAAGGAATTAGAAAATAATCTTCATTTCTAGATATTTTACTATACATTAAGAATCTTTGATATTTATGCAAATAAGTTTTTAGAATGATTTTTTTTATAGTTTTTCAAATTCGAAATTTAATTTTACCTCACAGTTATTTTTATCGTGATGTTTTAAACATGATTTAATAGAAATTTATTGTAACCTATACTTTAAATTAATTTGGGCATTAATGGGTTATTTTCAACCTTGATTGCTATCACGCGATTTTTAATTCATAACTCTCATTATAGAATGTTTAATTAAAAAATCTCTAGCCTATTCAACAGGGGCGTCACATAGGCTACAATAATTGAAACAATGATGATATCTGTTAGTTACAAAATTTGAGCAAGGTTCGTCGGGTCGCAGAAACATTAATAATGAGTTTTTTTGCCAGATTTTTCAAGAGCAGTGAGACAAACCAATGCAGTTTTGAATTGACAATTCACAATTTTAAATATGTATATTCGACTTATTTCTTCTTCTTCTTTCTAATCCTTCTGATCTGAATCAGATCAGATCCATGAGGTCGTTCGCCTTCATCACCTCCAACACGAAATCCGGTCGCTTAAGAATCATACACCAAGGCAACACAGTCAAGTAGATGTTGCGGAGTGGCCTCAATCATGCTGCACTTTGTGCATATATTGAACTTCTTATCATCACGAGAGAATATGAGGGTTTTTAAGTGATCGGAAGTTAAGCGAGCCAAACCTGTTTGGCTTTCCTATCCGCCTTAAAATGTATAGTAGCACCGGGACCTTCACTCGATACCGTGAATGAGCTGGTGGATGCCTCCAAGAAATGTTAACAAGGGCCTTTCTTCTTGAGTATAACTAAAGGTAGGTCAAGGGGCTCGAGCATAGGCTTACTTATTATGATCGGAATAATATTATTTCGAGTCGTGAAAAAAAAGTCGAGTTCGTGGAATACTATAGCAGTCGGAAATAATCAGTTCGGGAACGAGAAAGTTTAAGGAGGCCCGGTAATATAATTTAACTTGCTCTTCTTGCAGTTCTAAGTCGTAGAATTCCAATTATCCTAATAAAACAGGGATCGGGCCGATTAGGATATGTGAAAATACGTATGATAAAATTACAGCCCAGAGAAAAGACGTTAGACGTACAAAAACTTAAATTTAATTCGTGAAATTAAGTTTAAAAAACAAAAGATGAAGAAAACTAAATGCTGTAAGATTTACATAAAAGAAAAACCACAACTTAAATTATGTATGAAAGTTCATTAAATACATGTACTTGTATTAGAATTACAGATAAACAAAACAATATGTACAGTAAAACCTGTACTAAACGGAATCTAAAGGGACTAGAAAAATTTTCCGCTTTAGACAGGATTCCGTTTCGTACAGGGCTAAATAGTATATGAGGATTTCTGATGGGACCAAATGTTTTTTCCGTTTAAGACAGGATTCCGTTTCTTACAGTGTCCGTTTTAAACAGGTTTTACTTATGTTCACTTTTTAGTAGTTTTTTCCGTTTCGTAAGGTCTCACAATCTCCCGTCCCATTATTATTTTCATAATTTTGCCATTTTTTCTTCCGAAAATTGGGTACCTGGATATTCGTACAATTGCGGTTCAGAACATTGGAATTATACCGTACTGTAGTGCAAAAATCACTATAGGACCCGTCTCCTTCCTTCGCTTCTGCCCCTTTATTCTCTCGGTATAGCGATGCTTCTAGATTTAGCTCTGTTTGGAGAACAAATTGCTTAAGGGACGCAATGACTTGCCTTTGTAATTCTTGTGACAATTTTTATTAGAATTAATATTATATTTGAGGACTACAGAAATGGTAAACGTTATAAGTTCCAAAAGTGAAAATGTTGCGAAATCTTAAATAATAATAACAGTAATTCGGGTGGCAATTTTTATTAGAAGTAATATTATATTTGAGGACTACAGAAATGGTAAACGTTATAAGTACCAAAAGTGAAAATGTTGCGAAATCTTAAATAATAATAACAGTAATTCGGGTGGCAATTTTTTATTAGAAGTAATATTATATTTGAGGACTAGAAGTGGAAAACAGTATAAGTACCAAAAGTGAAAATGTTGCGAAATCTTAAATAATAATAATAGTAATTCGGGTGACAATTTTTATTAGAAGTAATATTATATTTCAGGACTAGAAGTAGTAAACGTTATAAGTGCCAAAAGCGAAAATGTTGCGAAATCTTAAATAAACTGTTGACGCTGTCGAGCGCTTTAGCACTCTCTTTTGTGTTACTTGCAGGACTACCAAGTATTTTTCACGTTTACCACATTATAACACAATGTTCATTTGACACTTTAACGTGAAAAGCAGTGCTTAAATTTTTTGGCACTTACATTGTTTACCACTTCTAGTCTTCATTTAAAAATGTGAAAACTTTCGCCCTCTAGCATAAAAGAGTAGTTGGTTATTTGACATTTTCTACCTCAGTTATAGCATACAGATTCTTTTCCGAATTATTCTAGAGAATAGTGCTTTTTTCTATTAATAGTTGTGTTATTATTTTCATTCAAAGTTCTTCTCTTTATGGAAAAGATTTGGAATGACATGTTGTATAAACCTTTCATAATGCCAATTGGATTGGTTTTGATATCATTCATTGTTAAAATATGTCATTCCAAATTTTTACTAAACTCGCCTATTTGTTTCGATTAAATAATGTTCAATTTCAGTTTTTTTCTTCTATTGAGCAAAAGAAGTTAATATTAACATGTTACACTTCAGGTAATAGATATGTATTTCACTTATATAGTTTCTTCTTTCAATAATTTGCTTCAAATAGTTGAGAAGTTCCAGTAGGATATTTAACAAATAATTGGGTTTTAAACAAACGTACAATTTCATGCATCTAATATCTTATAGTTTCAGAAAAGTGATGTTTCCCATACGTATACAACATCAATAATAAACCCAGCTCATTAACATATTAAATACATTAAAGCTAACTAACATATTACCGAATAGTCAAGGAAGTGAGAAACTTCCAGGAGTTTGCTGATTATTTATTGAAACTGCAATTTTCAAATAATTAAATCAAAGAATTTTCATGATTATTTAGTTCAATCATTTTATACTGAAATCAGGAAATTTCCATCCATAAAAACTGAAGAATGTGCGCCAAGTGTTCAATATCACAGTCAGACAGCATTAAATCATCACCCCAGAATTTACCATCTTAATCAAAATTTTATCTCAATTTTATCTCTATTTAATTTTTTCATTTCACAATTCGAATGACTAATGAAAAGTCATTGTCATTTAATTGCTAATCTTATACGTTTTTCTTCAAAAGCTACAAAAAAACCGTCTATCTGCCTTTACTTCCCGTTTTTAAATTTTTATTTTGAAAGGAGTCCCAAATTTTCCAGTAGGGTGGATTGAAAAGTATAGGAAAAATGATTTTTTGGGAAATTACTTTTGTCACTGGATGAGAAAGTTGTTTCTTTAGTATATTAGTTTATATAATCCTTTTTATTGAAATCCATTTATATCTTCCGGTGCCCCAAGCGCCCCAAAAATAGTTAAAAATCGAAATTTTCATGAAAATGTGCAATTCTTTTTCGAAATTACTTTTAGCGCAGGGTAGAAAAGTTGTGCCTTAGGCATATAAGTTTACATTTATTTTTTCATTGATATATATTCATATCTTCCAGTGCCCCCAAAATAGTTAAAAATGACATTTTTTGAAATTTATAAAAAAAATATTTTCGAAATTCCCTTTAGCTCCGGGTGAGAAAGTTTTTTGGGGTATATTAGTTTACGTTATTATTATTATTATTGAAATTCATTCATATATTCTGAAAAATAATACATTAAAGAGTTCTTCCCAAAAATCGTTAAAAATTTATATTTTTACGATTTTTACTCATTCAAACAACGAGGAAGGTAGGAATAAAAGAACGCTTTTGCCAAAGTTTCCTCTGTAGCGATGTGTTTTTGCTCAGGAAAAGTTGAGATTGTGGCGTAGTTTGTCTTTGAAATAAAGTAAAATTGTGTTATATTGTAAAATATAGAAAAGAAGAAAAGGTAGTTGTGGATCCCTGAATAATATTTTATAAAACAAAAATAATTTTATTCATTTAATAATAATAAATAAATAATTTTTAATTCTTTCCCCTGTAAAATAGTTTCTTTAACGCACTTTTAATTTTTAATTCAAAATTTGCATAAAAATCATTTTTTTGCAAATATTTAAGTGTCTTGGAGCACCGGAAGATATGAGACAAAGTTGAAAAAATTTGTATGTATTCTAGTACACTTAAAAGACAACTTTTGCACCCTACGCAGATTATTCTATCCACGCTTTGAATTTTCGATCCACTCTATTTTCCAGTCTGTTGGACAAGGCTTTTGTGATTAAAAATTCAACGCACTCACCATGCAACAAAGCGTATGTGATTCAGGAAGGAAGTTTTCGAGTCTTTATGCTATGGAAACGGGATATTTGATCGGAAATGAAATAGTTTTTAAAAAAATAATTATACTATAAATATACATTATTTTTATATATGAATATGGTATCATGCAAGTTATTATAAAATATACATTTCCCAATAGTTTTATTTTTCATCATCTATATGAAGCTAATCAAATGCTCTCCATTCTCTTTGAAAGCAGTAAATGACATTTTAAAGACGCGGGTCCCATCTAAATGTGGCAGGATTACTTTTTCATATATATTTCGGAGATGTGACTTGATCTGTTGATTAGTGGAAGATCGGTACATCAATAAAAAAAAGTATGGCAACAAATTTCTTCAAACTGGGGGTAAATTGAGTGGATTATCGTGGATACTTGAAGAAAAGTGGGAAGGATCTCTTTATAACACATCCTGCCTTATTGGTATTGCTAACATTGCGTTAATAGTATATTAAAACATAAACTGTAACCTTTCCAAATTTCTTTCAAAATTATGTTGTCACATTTTTCCCAAATCCTTCTTTTTCTCCATACGGGAAAGTCGAAAAATGAATCGATTATTTTTTATTATCACTTTAAAACCATTTTATCGAGGCTAATACTAATTGCCATAATTAAATACTTTTGAACCATTAGGCCATTAAAAAGTCACAAAACTTAATTTAATTCTGCCACACGATGTTTTGCATGCAACATACGAACCGAATTTTTACTCATTGAAATTAATCAATTTTATTGCGTCCTGTGTCGAATATTTATTTACATCGATTTATTTACTTCGATGGTTCAATTTTTTAAGTCTAAAAGTAATTAAACTTTCGATGTTTTATCGAATTCTGATATGAACATCTTTCAGCAATACGTAACTGAACGCGAAGTAACG
>BGPR01051136.1:0-10892 GCA_013235015.1 Araneus ventricosus
GTAATGATTTACTTTGTGATCCTGTAATTACTGATTATTATTTATGTGTGTGTACTATGTGTGATTTTCTATGTATGATATATATCAATGATTTACTATGTGATCCTTGTACGAAAATTATTCATCTGTGCCGAATTTCCGAACAAATCCGTTGAAAGTTAGACCGCCTGTCCGTTTGTGTGTCCATGTTAATGTGAACACGATACCTCAAAACTGCAAAGAACTAAAGAAAAGAAACTTTGTATATTATTCCCTCACCCAAATTCTGTAGATGTGTATCAATTTTGGAAACCGAATTCATTCTCGCTGTTTTACGTGCAACGAAAGGCTGTCATAACTTTTGTACTAAGGTGTTTTGATAGCTGCTACCTCTTAGAAGTTTTGCCATTCTTACTTCGTCCAAGAAGATATGTAAATACTTAACTGATCTTGTATAAAGATTTGCATGCATTTTACTAACCTTAACCCAGTGGCGTAGCTGGAACTTTTGCCGCCTGGGGTGAACTTGTAACATGCCGCCCTTCCTTTACAAATTACACAAGTCACTTAAACGTCAAAATAAAAATATATGTATAAATTCCAAGGAAAAACATTTTATTAATAACGTAACTCGTCATTTTGCAGATAGCTTGCGAAATCGCCGTGAACCACTAGTCTTTTTTTGCAAGTATGGCAATTTACCAACAAAAAGCGAAATATACGAATTAATTGCGTAATTTTTTTATGTACGCAATAATTGAACTAATGCCGCTTCTCTTCTTAGTTATAAAATTGTTCTTCTGCATGCATCTGATTTTACCGCCTCTTTTGAAGTGCTGTGCGCCCCCCCCGTTAACTACGCCACTGTCTTAACCTAGACACATCGAGACAGAACTCAATTTTCCTGGAAGTGCCGATGGATTATATGCCTCGAAAGGCTGCCATGTATAAGCTATTTAAGTTTGTTTGTGTTATTAAAAACATTTTTTGAGTTGTACTTTATGTATACGTAATAATGTTTATCGTCATGTTCTTTAATCAAAAGTTATGAGTTAAGGAGGCCATGACAACAATTTATAGTCACCTTGGATATAATGTTTTGTTTTCAAGCATGAAATTTTATTGCAATGACTAAAACTGTTGTTTTAAAACTTAGTATAATTCTTTAAAAAAGTGGCTTCTGCTAATTAATTTTACTTTGTTCCAATATAACCGAAAAGTAAGGTGACGAATTGTCCTCCTTTAGGAAGACAGTCATTCTTTTGTAAGTTCTGTTCTCCTACATGTCCTGCTTTTCGATATTTGAATTTAGTAGACTGAATGTATATTTAAATTCTGAAAGTTTATGCAATGAGAAAATAAATACGTTGAAATTGATAAAAGATGGGTAAAAATATTCAGCCTATTCAAAAATGAACAAATTCCATGTGAACATTTTTTTTACTTGTTCAATTCAGATTGTGCCGCCCTGGAACTAATGCAGCAATTGAAAGATTTTTTATATTTATTCTTTTCATTTAATTGTTATTTTTATTGCTAATGATTTTTGAGCCTGCGAAAAATAAAAACTGAATGTTCAAACTCTAACTGCATCACATGCCGTAAAATTCAATATGAAGGATATTTCTTGTTCATATATTTCCACACGGCCGGATAAACCCCTGTAGAGGCCCATAGGCAATGTAAGTTTCGGGGATCCCACCCCAACTTCCAAAACCAGATATTTTTTCTATTTATTTTAATTTAATCTCTATATAAGCAGTTTTCAGTAACAAATATTGTGAGAAGGTGCAATAAAAAAAACTTTTTTTAGCGTCATCCTCAGAAAAATTGGTTTTAATATCTCTAGCATAAGACATTAAAATTTAAAAGTAATTTGAAATAAAATGGTTAAAAGGATTACCAAACTTTTTCAAATCAATTTGTAGTACAAAATTTGTCAGGACTGTTAACTTGTGACAAATGGATCTGATAACGAATTTGAAAGCATGAAAGAAATCCCAAGATTAATGTTCTTATATGTAAACGATGTAACGGCAGAAATGTAACGTCATATTATTCAGTAAATCCGAGTGCACAGCTCTTATAAATAAAATGAAAGCCCGAAAATATTTTTTTTAAAAATAATAATTTCGGAGCCAAAGAAAGTTGCGGGGTCCATAGGCAGTTGCTTACATTACCTATTGTAATGCATTTCATCATAGCATGAAGAATCGTGGAGCCTTCTTTATCAAAAATAATATGTTTATTGGACGTCTTCCACAGCACAAACATGTAAAACAAACACATACACTTACATCACAAACATTACACCACTCACTGACTAGAATTCCATCTTCAATAATAATTATTATTCTCCGTTGCTAGGCAACGTTAGCAAAAGACAAATATATCGTTGCCACTCTATTTTATAACCTTTAAGAATTAATGCCAAACGATTTTTTAAATTGATTTCTTTCACAGACAAACGACATTTTTAAATTAATTTCTTTTATAACCAAACGACAAGAAAAAAGAAATTAATTAGATTTTTGTATCTAATTAATTTCTTTTTTTTTTAAATAAATAAATAATTCTACAAATATATGTTTTTTCATTCGTTACGAATATTACGAGTGCACAGCTCTTATAAACCAAATGAAAGCCCCGAAAATAATTTAAAAAATAATAATAATCTCGGGGCCAGAGAAAGTTGCTCGGCCCATAGGCAGTTGCTTACATTACCTATTTACTAATCCGGCCCTGCATTTACAGTATATTCATTGAAGATGATACATTGAGAAAAATATTTATTCCATGGAAAAGTACTCATTATTTAAATAATAATTAATAGGCATGTAAGCATAATTACAATTTTAAATGTTACAAACGTTTTTATACATTTATCATATTATAGTGCATTTTGTATTACTGTTGCAATGAATAAAATGTTTCTTTTATTTACAGTATTTTTTTTAAATTTGTGTCCTCCATTTCATTATAAAAAGTTGGTCGCCTTATTTTTGTCATATTCCTGCAATTTCTCTTTCTAAAATGCCAGCTGTCATGACAATGATGTTTTGTAATAAAGGAAACTACATGGCACACAATAAATGAACATTCCATCAATTGAAGAGAGCTTGTAATGTCTTGGAAATAAAAACTGTGCTTTTAAAATTTTACAAGACATTTACTTACAGACACAAGACGATACAAATTAATATTTAACAAAAAAGAAAAAAACAAATTTAGAACAAAAAAACATTTCATGAGTTTATCTTAAATAAATTAACCAAAATCGACTCAAGACAGTCAAATTTAGTCCGTTACATGAAATCACTATTTTGCCGTCATGCTAAACAAGCCATTGACGGTTTTCGTCTCTCTGCTCGAAAGCACACTCGTTATTCCCAAGTCATGAGCGACGCCTTTACAGTGTCACCTATCGAAGCATTGGGTCGGTACGAGCGCCATTCTTGACTTAACGCCAGTATGAGGCTAATTTGAAAGATTCACGATTTTCTTACGAAGCAATTTAGTAAGTATTACTTGAGCAGATTTGCCTTAGAATTATTCACATTTATATTCATTTTCCAAAGATAGTTTTCAGATTACATAGACTTGTTTATTAAAGTTTCACCACTATTTTAAAAAATACTTTTCCTATATAGTGTTTTTGAACAATGAACAAGTAAAAGTACAATAATAAGTTATCTTAACTTAAAGCTTGGGATATTATATCCGGGCTAATAAATGAAAATTAGGTTTGAAGTTATCACATGAATTATCCAGGAAAAAGGCGATGGCATTCCTTTTTTCCCCCTGCTTTTGTGGTTTCAGTGCCATCTGCAACATCAATGGAAGTAGTTTGATATGTATTTTGATCCAGGGATGCCATATTGGCCTTAGGAATTCTCACTTGGCCTTAAATTCATTTTTGGCTTATTTTTGCTTATGCCTTTCAGAACGATTCTTCATTAATAATTTCACTATTTTTTAATAAACTTTTGATATAACACTTTTCAAATGGCCCACAGTGACTTGTCAAACGAAGTCGTTCCTGGATAAGAAAGACTTCTTTCCTCTTTCTTCAGATTATATTAGTCAGAATGCCTCTAGCGGAAGCTATGTTTGTCTCTGCACAACATATAAGAACAACTTTCTGTGTTTTTATTCGTTTCTTTTCATGGTCGAATTCTTTTATGGGAAGTTCCCCACAAAAGCGTAAAATATTCTCTTTTTTTAGAGGGAGAGGATTGGAGAGAGGACATCATTATAGATCATTAAAAAGAATTGATGTCTGCAATTTTGGTGTTGATTGAAATACCTATCTCCAGCAATTCAACAAACGTCTTAATGTCAAATCTAAAGGATAGAAAAAATTTCCAAAAACATTATTTAAAACGACGCAGCATATTAGATATGAGTGACAGCTTTTAAATAACATCGAAACTAAGAGCAGTGTATTTTTGATATTTTTTATCACATTTTGGAAACAGCCATCTATTTTGAGTCTGAAATCAGTTTTATTTATAATAATGGATTTTTTTACAGTTAGAAATTTATTATGAGTATGAAAGAACTTTTCATTTGTTATAATCACATTGAAAAATAATATAGAACGTTATTGATAAAAGGAGTTGATATATTTTGCTCGACCATTTTACTCTGAGCCGGCTAGAACAGATTTTTTTTTGCAAAATCGTGTATGTAGATGTTTTAAAGAAACTTTCACTTAAATTTTAATTTAATAAAAGAGTATTACATATATGTCAATCTGGTGGGTTTTCTTTTTATGAAGGATCGACTTATAACAAATAAGGTAGCCCAGTAAATTTAGGCCAGGAACAGAGTCAAATTAAAAGCAATTCATAATTAGCTGAAATTCTCAGTATTAACTCCTATATATGTACAGAACGAATACTGAATAGTCCCATAATTTCTCATGTGAGCTTCAATCCAAAATGGCGGATCCAAGATGATCGCCGAGATCTTTTGTCTTACGTAAATTTTTTTCTTCATATCCCCATCAAAAACCATCATTTTTCAATTCTGAAAAAACTTGTGTTACGATTTATACCTAGATTTCCCCAATAAAAAAATTACAAATGAAATGAAAATTGATTTATTTGACGTCAGAAAGGGAAATTTTCCTGTCTCAGAATTTATTGCTGAAGTGTTTCGTCTCATAATATTAAAACTATCGACAAATTAAAAGAGTGATTAGAATGCTTTTGTAATCCTAAATGAGAGGATTGTTTCTTAAAAAATTTGAAGATCCGATGAAGAATGGCTGATACATTTAATTTCTTACCAAAAGCGTCGTGTGATCACAAAGTTCAATTTATTATATACAGTTAGGTACTTCATAGGTAACTATGAATATTTCTAAGCTACATTTATGCATGATAATTCTGTCTGAGCTAGCTTCCCATAGTACAAAAATGATATTAAGTTCTAAAAATATCCCCCCCCGGACATTTCACTTCAAGCGATTTCCACCTATGTACTTAACTAAAAATACTCCTAACTTCACAACAGTGTTATCTTTTTATTTATTTTTTAGATATATAATCTAAAACAAAGAAATTCATAAGAAAAGAGAAAAAGAGATACAGTAAAACCTGTACTAAACGGAGTCTAAAGGGACTAGAATTTCATTTCCGTTTTAGACAGGATTCCGTTTCATACGGGGCTCATTAGTATATGAGGATTTAAAATGTATCTAATCATTATTTAAATTAAATCGACTGTAATAAAAAAGATATTCTAAGATTGACAAAATACCATAAATATTACGATAATTACGTTTTAGTAAGTGTCACATTTAAAAATTAAAATTTAGTTGAGTTTTAAAATTACACAATAACAATAAAAATTATGAAACACATAAAAGTTAGATGTTTATATGTATTTTATTTTAATAATATTGCTTTTGGACACCAAATAGAAATAAATATCATAGTAATTACTTACTCTAAACAATTGATTATCCTTACTCAAAAGGTACAGATTTAAGGAAAATAAGTTCATTTGCTAAATCTACATTTTAAAATAACACAGCATTGTTTTCGGTACATATCTTTTTATGAATAAATTCTTGGATCAGTTAATATTCTCGTATTCTTGAAAAGTTCAAGCATTCCAGCATCTCCCTGACTTATGGCAAACTTTTTAAGTTCAAGTACTGTAAAGGATCCATATGATTTAATGGAGAGTTGTTCTTATCGGAAATGTTTTCATTTATATTGCATCCATCATCATTACTGCTCTCTTTGTTCGTATGCCTTTGAATTATATCATTCACATTATCAATAGGAACCTCAGTTAAAATATCATCATCGATTGATATGAATTCTTTCGCAATCATATCGGAAACTTTACCATTGTTCAACAAAATTTGCAGATCACTTGCACCTATATCTTCGGCTGATGAATAATTTTCGATACAAACATTTTCAGGTAAATTCTGCTCAAAAAATTTTTTTTACTGAAGGATATCAAAATAATGTTTTGGAAAACGTGCGAGTTTTTTCCCGTTAGAACAGGTTTTCTAACAATGAAATATTGTGAATTGTTCTTTGAAATTCTGTCCGTTTCCGTGTTAGACAGGTTCCGTTTTATGCAGGGAATGTAATACGGATCTTTCTATATTTTTCGACGGGACCAAATATTTTTTCCGCTTAAGACAGGATTCCACTTCTTACAGTGTCCGTTTTAAACAGGTTTTACTGTAGTTTGTGTTAAGGTGAGGTGCATTATTGGATGCCTATTGTCAGAGAGTGGAATAGAGGAACTGTGAGGTTTGTTGTATTCTAATAATACAGTTGGAAAAATAATGAGTGGTCATTCTTATTCCAAAGCTCTAAGAGCACATTAAATGACTTCTGAAGTTTTATAAGGGGAAAAACGTGATTTAATCGAATTTTCAAATTTGGCCCTTATTGGCTTTATTTTACTATTTTGATCTGGTTGACCTAGTTGAAAACGGTTAGGACAATATTATTCCTCAGGATTATGCATGTCAAATACAGAACTGGGGGAAACAAAATTAGTGAAAAAACTGTTAGATGAAAATTAGAGTACAAAACTGTATGGCAACTAAATTGATATCATTCAAAAGATAATTTTTTATTTGGTACAGAAATCATTTTTGTAGTGTAATATTTTCTGAAGTGATCAAGGAAAAACGCCAATTCTAGCTCCTTTAAAACTGGGCTATTTTGGGAGGCTTAGACATGAATTTGACTCTCCCAACCTGGGTGGTCATTTACCGCACCATCCCACAGCGTGCTGTAAGGTTCCCTTAAGACGCAAGGAAATGGGCTGTGGTTGGCAAGGATAATTGAACCCCCTACCGCGCATTATCTCTAAGCGATCTCAGAAACTCTCCTCCAATCAAAAGAAGCCAACCGCCTCAGACCGGCCTTCGTCGTCGTTAAGGGAAAATTTCTAGACCGCCTCGCTCGGTATGAGAGGGTTAATCTTTAATAAAATAAGGATTTTAAAAAATGGTCGCGAAGTGCACATTTTCCCACCACCTATATAATATGTTTGTGCGAAATGTCATAGCTCTAGGTGCAGCAGTCTGCCTTGGCGAGTTCAAATGCACACACATTCTTCTTTCTTATTAGTAGAGATATATTATTTAAATATCTCGACTGCAACTGCTTTTAACTAAATTTTTGAGACATCATGGTTTGCTATATTGCCTCAATACTTAACTAAAATAAAAAGAAAATTGTGTTTAATATTGTTAGTTATGTGACAAATACTAGAAACCTTGTTTTTTGTGACTTGCAAGATTTAAAAATTTTTAACTTTATTGCTTTTCACCTGGACCCTTCATTTAATACGGGTGAATTATCAAAACGTGCGAGTTGCAATACGCGAAGCTAAAAGTTCTAAGATTGGATAAATGTCCGATACGATACGTATCGTATACCGTACATAGAAAAAGGAACCGAAGTTTTTGTCTCTCGGGTTCAATAAACCACAGTAGACAGCGAGCATGGAAGTTCAACATGCAGAAGCTTCGAATTCCCGAAACAAAATTGTAAAAATTGCCGTTTGCGATTATGATGTGTTGTGTAAAGCCTATCAAAGGATTGCAGAGACTCGAATACAAAACAAATTTAATGTAAATTTCAAAACTTCTTTAAATCATGTTTAAAATGAGCGAAAATTTTCTAGCAACACATTTGTAAAATATCTCCCGATTTAGTATAAAATGTATAACATTGTTTTCTTTCGCAATTCCTGTGAAAACTGTAGTCTTTTGCGATAATTCTGTTTTTCATTCATCTTTTCTAGGGTGACCAACCATCCTCCTATAGAGAGGTCACTCCTTCTTTTTGTAAGTTCTGACCTTCCTCGAAAAACGTTCTCCTTCATGTTTTTATTATACATTTATCATATTATAGTGTATTCTGTATTATTGTTACAATGAATAAAATATTTCTTTTATTTTCGACAAATATCGTGAGAAATTGCAATAACAAAAAAATTTTTGCGCGTCGTCCTAAAAATAATTGGTTTTAATAACTCGAGTACAAAACATGAAAATTTAAAATTAATTTGAAATAAAATGGTTAAAAGGATTACAAAACTTTTTTAACGCAATTTCTAATACTAAATTTGTCAGGACAGTTAACTTGTGACACATTGATCTGCTAACGAATTTGAAAGCATGAAAGAAATCCCAAGAATAGCGTTCTGAAATGTAAACGATGTAACGTCAGAAATGTAACGTCATTTTATTCAGTAAATCCGAGTGAGCAGCTCTTATAAATAAAATAAAAGCCCTGAAAATAATAAAAGAATTTTTTAAAAATGAATAATCTTGGGGTCCCGGAAAAGTTACGGGCACATAGGCAGTTGCCTATGTTACCTATTTAGTAATCCGGCCCTGCATTTCCATTATTTTCTTTGAAGAGGATACATAGAGAAAAATATTCATTCAATGGGAAAATGCTCATTGAAATAATTAATAAGCATGTAAACATAATTAAAATTTTAAATGTTACAAGTGTTTTCTTATGCATTTATCATATTATAGTGCATTTTGTATTCCTGTTGCAATAAATAAAATGTTTCTTTTATTTATAACGATTTTTTCAATTTATTTTTGTCCTCCTTTTCATTAGAAAAATTTGGTCACCTTATTTATGTCATATTCGTGCAAATTCTTTTCCTAAAGAATCATCTGTTATGCTACACCATGATTTTTTGCAATAAAGGAATCTGTATTACACGCAATAAATGAACATTCCATCAATTGAAAAGAGCGCAATTATTCTAGACTTAACGCTGGTATGAGGCTGATTTGAAAGACAGACAATTTTCTTACGAAATAATTTAGTAAGTATTGCTTGAACAGCCTTAGAATCATTCACATCTGTATTCATTTTCCAAAGATAGTTTTCAGACTTCATACACGTGTTTATTAAAGATTTACCACTATTTTAATAAAAACATTCTTTTATATGAAACTTTGAAAAAACCAACAATCAATTCTAAGGTAGTTAATAAGGATGACTATGAGGTAGTTAGGAATTTTGAACTTTATCAGCTTGTAGATCAGACGCTCTCCGATATTGGAAGTATAAAAGCCGGAACTCCACAGGGAAGCATCCTTAGTCCTCTACTGTATACAATCTACACATCTGATTTCACCAAGACCAACCAAATCATGAATTGCTTCTTTGCGGATGATACTGCCATCTTAGCCCAAGGTAGCACCATAAATTATGTCATCCACACACTTCAGAAAGGCCTAAATAACATTGAGGAATGGTGCACGCTTTGGCGTGTTGCCATCAACACAGACAAAACCCATGCAGTCATGTTCCGTAAAGGTACATCCAGGAAAGAACTAAAAACTCTCTCGTTCTTTGATGAAGATCTCACTTGGGACAAAGAGGTCAAGTACCTTGGGCTAATCTTAGACGACAAGCTTACCTTCAGAAGCCATCTTAAATACAACACAGAGAAGTTCTGGGCCAAAGTTCACCTGCTCATCCCACTTATTGGAAGAAGATCTCCACTTACACTAGAAAACAAGTTGCTACTTTTCAAACAAGTTCTGAGACCTATCCTCATGTATGCGGCGCAAATTTGGGGCCTCGCAGCATTTTCCAACCGTAAAAAAGCACAAATCCTCCAAAACAAAATCCTTAGAATCATAGTCAATGCTCCCTGGTACGTTAGAAACAGCGTCATCCACAACGACCTGAAGATTCAAACTATAGATGAATTTATAAAGAACTCTCCAGGAACTTCTTCCAAAAACTTGTAAACCACACCAACCCTACTGTCCTGGATCAACTCAATTATACCCATAATAATGGAAAATATGCCTTTCCTTATGCCACTACAAAATGGTCCACCCCTCTTAAGCCTCCATAGTTCGCACATGCTACCTTGCCCCGCTGCATCATACTCTTATTCTCCCATCGTTGCACTTGAATTCCATTTTCCAGCCCATTCCCCTCATTTGCCTGACAGGTTTTAACACGTACCCCATCTGATTTACCATTGGTGAAGTCTATGTTCCTCTAAATCTCTTAGCACTCATTCTGAGTAAAAGTGTCTTAGGCACTAAAACTCATAGCCATCCAATTCAAGTAACAATCAATTCTGAAATTTAGCTTTGAATGCTTTTATTAAAAGCTTGGAATTTTATATCCGGCTGGTAAATGAAAATTAGAGTTGCAGATATCATTTGAAGGATCGAGGAAAAAGACGGTGAGATTCCATCTTTTCCTGCTTTCGAGGTTCCAGCGCCTCCGTTAAATAAATGGACGCAGTTTTATGATATTTATTTGGAAACTGTTAGGACGATAATATTCCTCAGGATATTATATATTGAATAAACATTTCAAATATTGAACTGAGGGAAACAATGTTAAAATTAGAGAACAAACTGAACGGCA
>BGPR01051137.1:0-10891 GCA_013235015.1 Araneus ventricosus
AACCGAAATGGCAATGTTTTAGAATTGCCGTTGGATGTCGGGTTCTCGTACTTCGCAATATTGACATGCGGAAAAGTTTTTATCTCCCCAAAAGGATATCGAAAATTCAATGAATTCCCACAAAGAGAACCAGGAGGACTTATTTTTGTTTTGATGAAAAACTCAAAAAAGTATTTTTCTATTTATTTTATGCTCCAGAAATATTAAAATATTGACAGAAAATTCCGGCATTATGTAATGTAAATGAATGAACCGAACCGTCTTTGTTTTAGAGTTGTTTTTACATCAGGCTGTCAGCTTCGTCGTGCAGATAAGAAACCGGGAAACATATCGAAAAATGCATCGAGTTCCCATGGGTACACGCACAACAGTTTTTTTAATTTGAAGAAGGAAACATCAGTCGCTGTAGAAAAGCAATGCCCGGGGAAATGGAAATTATAAACTGTCTACACCCCAGGATAACTTAACCCGGCAATGAAGATTACGTTATGTGTCTAATATGAGGTTAGGCTGTCACAGAGTTCAGGTGTAGTGTTTGGGCTATTCAAGTCACTAGCAGCACTAGCTCAGCAACAAAAGTTGCTGTTTAGCTTAACATGTGTTATCCTGTTGAAAGAAAACTGAAAACGACCCATGCCAGTTACAAGGAAAGTAAATAAACCAGTTTACAGGGTGGCCGCCAAATCGTCTAGTTTACGGCGATCGCTATAGAAGCAGGCTATCGTAGGAAGAATCCATTTCTAGTAGGTAGAAGTTTATTCAAATGTATTCCGCCGCAAACTGGCGCCAAGAATGAAAAAACTCCGACTTCCGTCGGATTCCTCCTATTCGAAATGGATCTTCCCTAGCATAACCAGTTGCTATAGCGACCATCGTAAACTAGACAATTTGGCGTCGACAGTTCTCGTGGTGGACAGACAGTGGATTGTGTCCTGTCTGAGTTGATCAGCGCTTCACCGAGGTAATTCGACATTCTGGACATTCCCGACACTCTTGGGTCACTGCAGAGACCGACAGAGAATAGGTTAGATGCAACTATAGTGAGTAAAGGTCGTATTAGGAAGTTTCTTGCAACATCAGGTTAAAATTCTCTCTGGTTCTGCGGCACCATCAAGTTAGGGAGAATGTTAATTTAGTGAAGTGGAATAAGACATTAATTGCCCTGATGGCATCTGAAGAAAAACTAAGACAAAAAACTAAGAATTTTTTTTTTATTACCCACAAATTCACCTGGGTAAAAAAAGAGGATCTACTTCTCCTTATAACGAGACACCTGACGGAAGAAACCCGACTTCTGACTCACTCGCAACACCAAAGCCTTAATCGAGAATCAAATCTTGTCCCTATAACATATCGGCGCATTTTTATTATAGTGAAGTTAATCATCTCAGTATCACTGTGGACTGCGATACATACAGTAGAACACCGGGAATCCAAACATGTTTAATTTTCTGAAAAAAAATTGTTGAAAAATGAAAGAAAAATAACAATTTCGAATCGGAAACAAAACTAACGTTTATTCCTAACTTAAAAGAAGTCTTCGAATTGGTCTTTAAGAATGAATGCATCACCTTAATTAGTAGAAAAACACTCAGATATCTTCTTTTCACCCTCAACTTGTTTGCGACTGTACAGTGCGAATCGCCGCGTCCTCTTTCCACACGCCTTCACAGAACATCCAAAGTCAATACTCTACTGCATTTGGTATATCAAGAGTATTTTATCGAATTTCCTGGATAATCCAGAACAGAGGTCAGCTCCAATTAGTTTGTATAACCCGGGGTTCTGCTGCATTTTATTTCTATTAAATCTTTGTTGCGTTCATTCAACACAGAACAGCAAAGAGAACCATCGACATTAGAATGGATATGGGCGATTCGAAGGAAAAGACATTCTTAAAAGCCAATGGAGGCAGGAATGCAACACATTGTATCAATAATACGGAATCCGATTGTTTTCTCGGCTGAATCATCAAGTCTCTTTACAAGATATTACAAATATGGGTATCGGAAAGATGAGCAAAATTTATTTCACAAATAATAAGAATATTCCATCAACAGTTCAGTCTCTGCATATTATATACCTCCAGCTGTTATAATAAAGAATGTGGGGGTCGTTTCAGGGTTCATTGAATAAACCAAGGTAGTGTAACAGTTATTTATTTATGAGTTACGTTACACAGACAATTTACAAAAAAATTTCAGAACTGATACAAAATTAATCAAGAGCATAGTTCTTGTTAGTCATCACGTGCGATCGCCCGATCTCAGCTGACGTAATGTCGTTACCAGTCATCAGAGGACGCTGACTCTGACGTCAGTCACAGTTAGTTATAGTTAACGTTACAAGAGCGGCTGCAAGAATGCTTTTACCAATGAGATAGATTTCCATTTCACCATTACTTGAATCTTCTCATTGAAATACAGTAGTATAAACATACTTTAAAGTTCTTGCTAAAATATACACTTTTTTGAATTTCAATCAAATAACTAATATAAGCGATTTGGACTGTTTTATTTTAAATGCATTAATCCGCATAAAATACAGCTAAAAGATGTCAATACACACTTTAAATACGCCACGCAGATTTCATTTTGTAATCCATCTTCCAGGAGGGAAAATGTCGTTACCCTACAGCATAGCGTAAAGCGACACCAACTATAACGCCACCTGAATTGTCCTCATTAATCAGCAATTTGAAAACTTTCATTGGGAAAAGTGAATTTTCCATCTCTCATTCGTTAGAACCGGACAGAAATGTATAAAGTCTTCGAATCTTTTACGTACCAAATTTACACTTCATAAGCTTACTTATGAATTTCTTAATAGCTTTCTTATTATTATCGCCATTAACAGGAAATTAAACTTTTCCATAGATGAAATAGAAAAAAAAACTAATTAAAATTGGCCAAAAATAATCGATGTCCCATTTAAATAAAACCATGACACATTGACCCGTCACATGAAAAATTAACTTCAAAAAGTAGGTTATAACTTTGGCGATTCATTTTTGCCTCTTACTTTGTCTCGTTTTTAGACGAACCTTTTTTAAAAACAAATGACAAATTTATCGCGAAGGACTATGGTTTAAAAAAACACTACAAACAACACGCAATGTCTTTTTTGGGTCCCTTATATCAGTAATAAAATCACCCTAGATCTGATGAACCATATTTGGCGTCCAAGGCAATTCCAAGGCTTTATTTGGGACCCAAAGCTTGTATTTTACATAAAAGCGACATTATTCGGATTTGTACTAATGCGGATATTATGCGACGAACCCGCCCAAACGCATAAAACTTTCTAAGTGTATAAATCTCTTTGTCTCATTGCTGGTTTGTCGATATCGAAGTTTAACTCATTCAATTAAAATTTAACATATGTCCTTCTGCTTTCTCAAGTAGGCGTTCAAGTACGATTGCTTCTCTGTATTTCATTCCTAGCGAAACGTAACTAACTTCAAAAACAATTTATATATCTTTTATTCTTTTGGGTTGTGCAAAAGATTGTTTGATTTTAGAGAATCAAATGATTTGATTTTGGATATGCAAGCAATAATTCATCGAATGCTGGATGTATAGTGGCTTGCTTGATAAAACTTTGCAAATTAAAGCTTGTCTATCATGAATCTTCTAATCGCGTTAAAACAAACCATTCTTTAGAAATGGTACTTGTTGCGGTCCACATTGAATAGAAATAGATGATTCTCAAAAACTAATCGTTATTCATGCTTTATTTGCTTTATGATTATTTATTATTTATAATTCATTTACCGAAAGATTATTTGTTTTATTGGCGGGTTATTTATTTTGAAATTTTGCTCAAATATTCTGGATACACTACGTAAAAACAGACTATGTTCAGTCGTCCATTCTAGATTAAATTGATTTGTTTTGTCCTTGCATCTATATATAGCGAAATTAAAAATGGAGCCGATTTTTCAAAACATTTACCTTTACCCATACCTTCCGTCAATTATTTTTCTTTGACCTTTTTGTGCCGAACCACAAAGAAATCACGTTTCAGTTATTTCATATATTTTTGGAGGCCAAGGTAATGTTACAAAGTTATAAAGTCGTATCCCTGAGATGCTAATCTTAGCGACAAACTTGGCGGCTTGACGATAAATTTGGAGGCCTTGGCGACAAAGCTGGTCACCATTTTGGCGACTTTGGCGACAAAAGGAAATGACATAATCTCTAGAAAGTTCATGAAACCAGTAGAAATAGGTTGAAAGTTCGAGGTCCTTCTAGAGAATTCCTTGCGACAAAAGAAGGCGTCAAATTTGGCGACCATTTTGTCGCCAAATTTATCGCCAAGATTAGCATCTCAGGGAAACGACTTTATAGCCTTGCATTGAAGATTGGATATTATATAATATAACAATTTGCTTCGTTTCAAAAATATTTGGACCCATTCATTGGTTTTGCAAATAGATACGAGTTATAGGGATTAAAAATAATATGGTGTTGGAGGGTTAAAGCCTCAGATAATTTTCTTATATTCTAAGGAAGTATGTGAAAAAAAGTAATACAGGTGTCTAGAGATGAATATTCTTTTAGTTTTTTAAAAAACATTTAACGTTTTCAGCTAGACAATGCTTAATTTTTAATATCAGATTTATCTAGTTGTTTAATGCTCCTCCTGAAATTAAAAATTTAGAGAAACTATTTATTTCGTCGAATTTCTATCTATCAGAATATAAGGATAGAAAGAACTTTCGAATTTAAAAGTATGGCTCCCAGTTTCGGTGAGAAAAGAAAGTAATTTTTATGTTTTGCCTGCTTTATTTATAAACTGGAAATCAACTGAAATTCCAAACTTTTGGTTAAGGGAACGACTCTTAAGCCCTCGAAAACATTGTGGAAATGGAATCAAATTCGACACATATCTCTGAAACAATGCAATTCACAAACTCCCTTTTTTTCTAGAACCAGTGGGAGTGGCCTGCTCTAAACTTTCTCGTATACTGCTCAAAAATTTGTCATTTCCCCTCCCCCTGCGTGGATAAAAAAATCGAACCTACTGTAACCCAGAACGCAACGAATATCAGAAGGTTTTTCATTGTAGATTATAGTGATTGTAAAATATTTAGGTAAAGAATCGTATTAAAACTTAGTAATATTTCAGCTTTTCATTCTAGCAAGCTCCGCTAATGCCAGGGCACGAGCGAACGAAAACGTAACAGGAGATAGATAAAACGAATCTGTCACAAACTCCGTCTCAAGGACAAAGTGACGTAATCCTTCCGCTTGCTACTAGAGATTGCAACCAGTACGCATGTGCATGGAGATAAGCATTCGTTTCAAAACTTAACAAGTATGCGATTATACAGACCGAGAGACAGTCAACCCGCTGACGGATTTGGCCCGAAATTTTATACGGACCTACATTCATGATGATAAAACTCTGTACCAAATTTTATCCATCTAGCTATTCAAGTTTCTGAGTTAGTGTTCGCATGACCGCGGACAGACAGACAGACTTCCCGTAGACGGATTTTGTCCAAATTTGATAGAAACCTACAAATTATGTGTCAAGTTCACATACCAAATTTCATCCCCGTAGCTCTACTAGTTTTCGAGTTATCGTGTTCACAGACAGACATAATTCCAAAATTGCGTTTTTCGGACTCAGGGAGGTCTAAAACGTGGAGATTCGTCAAAATTTCGAGTTCGAATTTTTTGACGATTACAATACTTTCTCTTTGTATACTTCGTATACGAGAAAGTAAAAATATCTGTTCTTTCTCTTATAGTACACACATTTTCAAACCTTCATATTGGTATGTATTTATTTGAGAGAGTAATAAATATGGGCATAATTTTCGGAGAAAACATGAGATAGGCATCTTACGTGCATGATTACGGATAACATATTTATCTCAACGCAATTTCTTGAGTATCTAAGTAATCCAAACAGTCTGTTTAAGAAACTTAACCTCAATTTATTAACCTTTAAATTTAATTTCTATTTTATATACGTAATTTAAAATAAAGCTATTAAAAATAGTTAAAATTTCAACTTTACTTGGCCCCCCTTCCCCCCCCCCCAAAAAAAAACCTCTTTGGAAAAATATGTACAAAAATGTGGTTCAATTTGTAGAACATAGCAAAATACATATTCGGTAAAAATTTTATGTAAAACTAGTTGTTTTGCCCGGCATTGCTCGGGATTAAAATACTTTCATGTCTAATATTTTTGATGTAAAAAACTACTTTTGTATAGAAAATTACAATAACCAAAATTCTTTTATCGCCTGAAATGTTTTTTAATTAAAATGAGAATATCAGTTGAACCAGACGATTTGTAAAAACCGTCGATAGCTAATTTTCTCCATAAATTATTAGTATTTATTGCATAGTACTTCAAATTTTGTTCATAAATCTTGCAGTATAAGAAAAATTTTAACGGATGTTTTGGAACAATTACATAGTAAATTTTTCATTGAGAAAAAGCGTTAGAATAAATATAAATAAAAAAATAAGAAAATTCGTATTCATCCAAAATTCTTCTAATGTGATCTTGCTTAATTTCCAATTAACTGAAATTTTAATTAGATTTGAGGCTTTTAAAAGTCGACGATTGACTCTCTTCTTATGTAAAACCTCTCTACTCTCTTCTTATGTAAAATGTATATTTTTTGTCGGACAATTTGCTCCGAAGTTAAGGCGGAAAAACTCTTTTGGTTAATTTCTAATTAACTGCCTGTTTAATTAACTTTTGGACTTAGAAAAGTTCATAAGTGTCTGCCTCTTGTCTTAAATAATAAGTGTACAAAATTTGGTTGAAAACTGTCCATTGGTTTAGGAGGAGATGTGGAACATAGCCACACACATAACCACAAACCCACATACCCACAATGACTTTTATTTATATTAAGATTATTCAATAGTTCTTGAGATATCGTGCGGGCAATATTAAAAAAACACATTTTGAGATATAGCGCTTTAAAGATATGGCCATATTCAATGTTTACGTTGAAGAACTGATACATTTTTCTTCATAACTTTCATAATTATGTGATTTTTTTACCGAGGATAATTTTAAATTGTTCAGAAAGACAGGGGAATAACATATATTTTTTTCATAAAATCGAAATTTTTTATGTTTAACAGTCGTGTGTCCCCTTAAATAATGGAAAGTTCATCATTTTGGTTACGGCATCAAGCTAGAGTACTTACTAACATCTCCGTAGATAAAACAAGTTATAACTTTCAGCATTATCATGCCTATGCGACAAACTGCTGGTGACTTTTGTCTCTTTTCAATGCTTGAATGGAATTTATTATCCTCGACTGTGGTAAACCGAATGTTGAAAACCAACCGCAAATGTTTAATACTTTCTCACTGCTTTAATATCTCATTAAATGCTGAACAAACCGTGAGAAGCTGAATAGTTTAACAATAGTTATGAAACTTTTATAACGAGTTAAGTGAAACATATGGTATCAGTTAATCTCTTAATGATGGGAAGTTCATGAATATTTATTAATATAGTTTCGTTTCTTGTACTGAAAGTGTAACTAAGTATTAATATTTTAGCGCACTGTGTCTTAAATTATCCTTATAAAATACAAAACAATCCTTTGAACTGAGCAGAAAAATGTCTTTTTTCCTTACATAATAGTACGATACTATAAAAATGCTTATATAATTATTCTGAACAGAATGATGTAAAATTGCGAAAAAATGTAGGATCATAAATTTTAAATGTTTTTCTACAATATACAGTGGAATCTCCCTATAACAAAGTCGCTTGGTTCCAGTTGAAAAATTCACTATAGAGAAAATTTCGTTATACGGAGATTAGAGATTTTTGCAGTTATTTAAGTAAATGTTACACATCTTTTAGTATGTGCGATAAGTTCAAAAATATTTAATTATGACTTTCAATTAAAAATAAAGTAATATTTATTACAAATTTGTTAAAATTATACTAATTTTTACTATATAAATAAAATGCTCAAAAGTGAAGACAATTCACGAATTTAGAGAATAATATGTACTAGTACGGATAAACATAAATCGTATTATCACATCCATTTGCTGTTTCCACCCCGATTCTTGGAATCTTGACCCGTAGAAATGTTGCTCCCTGTGCAGAAACCCAGGTCCCCACAACTGCATTACCCTTCACATAGCTTTCTATTATTATGTGTTATCGCTGGAATGAACAATGCGAGTGGTTGCACGTGTGAGCGATTTGTTTGCACAGAAATTAGCAACTTTCTTCAAAAAAAGACAAAAATCGAAAAAATAAAGGTCTGAAATTCGTTATAGAGAGACAACCACTTCGTTATATGGAGAATATTTTGTAAGTTATTTAACATACCGATTAAAAATTTCGTTATAGGGAGAAATTCGCTGTAGGGAGACTTCGTTGTAGGGAGACTTCGTTGTAGGGAGACTCTACTCTATACGCAATTAATAAAAAATATTTCTTTGTATTCCTTGAACAAATGCACTTGCGGACAAGCATTTAGATTATTAACACTTTGAGTACAGGAACACTCAGATCAGGTTGGCGCACTTTATGCACCATCCCGTTTTTTCCGACTCTAAGCTTATGTAATTATACACAGATTTACTTTTTATTGTATAATAAGATTAGAGGTTGAATGGATGGATGTTACAAACATTTGTTTCAAAGACTGAGTTGCTATATTCTTCGTGAACTGGATTGTCCTCCATGTCATTCTCAGAATCAGTTTCTTGGTCGCTGTGCTCAGTCACTTCTCCATCGAAATTTAATGCATCAGAGTGTCCTCAGTTGGTATATTCGTGGTTATTTCTTCCAAAACAGCCGAATATTGCTATGTAGGTATAATTTCCCTCCGTTTCGTGACAGCCAGATTGGGTAATGGAGAGCGTTTCATGCACTTTCAAACGGAATTAGACGAAACTGACAGATTTATTGTCAGTGGAAACTATCGGAACAAGTATGAAGAATGTTAATACGAGGTTAGACGGGTGGTGATCTCTCCATCCATGATAGTTTTTATTCAACTTATGGTACATACTGGCGCACTGTATACGCCGTACCTGTCCGCAAAGGGTTAAATTTAAAATTAACTTTCTCTCATAAAACAGCTCTTTTTGACGCTGTGTTTCCATGCTTAATCTTGCAACATCCCCAGCTATTAATGTTATTGCATCAACTATACAGATATCTATTTTTGTGGATTAAACATTTTTGTTTACTCTGTTACTATAAGAGTTATAATTCAAAAAAATTTTAACGAAAATTAAATTAAGTATTAATAGAAAATAAATTAAAAATTAATTAAAATTCTTTTGCATTATACAGAAAGGCGTATATGCAGCTGCTTCTGATAGAATACAAGAAACAAAATTAGAACTTCAAAAATTAAGTTAAAAAATATAGAAAAAGTAAACATTAATAAAACATTAATAAAAATGACAACAATGCACCTTTTATGCGCGCAAACGCAGCAGCATTAAATGATTTCATCATCAGAATATTCCAAAAATTTTATAAACAGAAATAAAGGTATTTACAAACAGAAATTATCAAATGATTAAAACACAAATAAGAAAATTAGAAAGAAAAATACAATTAGAATGAAAGCAAAATAGATGAAAATTGGAAGAAAACTAAAATGGCGATTCTTCCTCAGAGGCCACGCGCCATTGTAGTTCTAAAACAGGACAAAAATTTTCTGAATAAAGGATTGACCATTAGTCAAAAATTATTCCTTTATGTGCATAAAAGGTGTATTGTTGTCATTTTTATTAATGTTTACTTTTTCTATATTTTTTAACTTAATTTTTGAAGTTCTAATTCTGTTAGTATAAGGCTTCTATTTCAAAATTTCTTTATATGAATTTTCCTGCTTTATATGTATTTATGTGTGCATCAACAATATTTTACTAAATACGACTGAGAGGAATAGGGGACTATATAAAAATTTAGGCTTCGCAATTTTTTCAGCAGTATATTTATTGACTCAAACAACATAAAATATGATTGCTTACATCACTTAAAGCATTTTTCCAACTATATGCTTATGTTTAACAGTTTAGATGTTAGCTATTGTGCCACATTTAGAGTGGGCACTCTGTCTGTTCTCAAAGTTGTTCACAAATTCATTTTCTGGCATCGGATTTATCCATTCGTTTAATATTTCAATAACATTTTGAAATTTTTAGTTTAATTAATTTTGATTTTGTTATTATTCATCTTTTATAAAGTAGAAACCGACTGGAAATTTAAGTTTCCTATCCAATTCCTGCCTATAAATTATTGTTAATATTACTATAAATAAAATTTGATTAGATAAAATAACATGAAATTTAAGCTAATTTAAGTAAAGAATAAGATAATGAAAAGAATTATTATATTTCATTTCACAAAATGTGAATTCACAAATAAATATTTAGAGGTATTCTAAATTTTAATAATTTAATGGTCTTTTTTTCCTCCTGGGTTGTGTTCTTCATAGCAGCGTGACTCCATATTAGTTATTAAATTCAACCTTTATAATGAAATTTCATTGCCCCAAATACGTCACAACTATTAAGTATCTAAACAGATTTATGTTCACTCTTCCAGGATTTCTATACGGTCAATATACCCGGATTTCTTTTAGTATTAAAAGAATAGATTTTTTCCCATTTCTTTATCAATTGCCTTACACCAAACGAATCATCCTACTTGATAAAAATGCAGGTTACTCTACAGGATCCATGTGCTTTATGTTCACTCTTCCAGGATTTTTTTTTAGTATTAAAAGAATAAATTTGTTCCCATTTCTTTATCATTTGCTTTACACCAAACGAAGCATCCCACTTGATACAAATTCATGTTACTCGACAGAATCCATGTGCTTTATGTTCACTCTTCCAGGATTTCTTTTAGTATTAAAAG